>VXBO01014185.1:580643-637731 GCA_013400135.1 Rhinoptilus africanus
CTTTTTTAATTTCAATTTCATTTTAAACTTCAGCAAAAGCCTTGTCCTGCAAGTGGATTAATAACCGGCTGGGAACTCTGCTCCTCCCACGGTCCCGAGGCATTCTGTGCTTACTCCTTTTTTGCTTTAAAGGCATCCTGAAGATTGTTTATATATATGTATGTATATATATATATGAATTATTTCCTCGTATGTCTTAGAAGCAATGACCAGGATAAAGTATCCTCAGTGCTGCACCAAACCTGCCTAGAAGGTCCCGGGAGCTAAATAGACAAAGGATAGGAGGAGAAATGGGATCTCAGAAGACTTCCCTGAGGTCAAGTAGCCTGTGGCAAGGAGCCCAGACCTCTGATCTCCATCCATTCCCTCATCTCCAAGGCTACATACTTTTCTTCTGTATGTATTTTTAATGACTTCTAACTTTTCAACCTGCAGTGGTTTTCTCCCTGATCTTCTGTGCCTTGTCCCATCATTGAACATATCTAGCACAATCCATTATTTACCTTAGCGCCTCCACTGGAAGAACTGTCAGTCTTCCTGCCCAGGGAGCATACAAATATATCGTGTTAGCCTTCTACAGGGCATTTCAGATGCTATGGCACTGATGCAAACTGCTTGGATATGTATTATCCTCTCAAGATTCTTGGCAGGAAACAAAGCTTTCAGCTCAGTCTCAGACTATGGTAAAATGTGTCTATGAAAATTAAGCATGAGGCATTCGGAGAAAAAACAGGAAGGTGAAACTAAGCTCAGTGTGAAGAGGTTACAGGCTGGTTTCCCTGATGCATAGTAAACACAGATGCTAGTGTTTAGACCTGAGCTGGGGGATGTGGCTTGGTTCCTCTGGACCACTAATCTTGATCAGAATTGGGAGTGCAGTGCCTCTTGCCGTGGGACCTTATCTGAAAGAAGAATGAAAATCAAGGGTAGGTTTGGATCCTGTAACAGAAACCACAGCTTATTCAAAGGGGAAGAGCTGATGCCTCTGGCTTTGTCCTGTAACTACTTACACAGCTTTTGAGGGCACTGATATGCTCATTATCTAAGAAACGATGTCCCAAAGGTAAAGGTAGGAGTGTGTGTGTATGCATGCTGTCTGCTGGGTACACAGGCCCTGTTTTGTTCAGGTACTGCCCACAGCCGACTGACGCTCAGCGACTTCATTCACCCTCTGAGCCTTGGTGACCAGCTGCATTGTCACACGAACCTCTGACCCGCACCAGGGTTGACTTTGACCAAGCACCTTTCCTTCATCTCCCTCCCCAGCAAAGCACACGTATAAAAATAATTAACTGACATCATAATGCAGGATTAGACTTGCAGGAGAGCAATCAGCAGCGTTCAGTCTTGGTGGCCGGCCCGGCTCAGACAGTGCCCTCCCACGCCAGCCTGCTGTGGTCCCTGCCTGTCTGGGCACTCAGGACCTCTTGCCTCCTGCCCCTCTCCGGGCCCGAGAGCCCTGTTGCCACTTCTCTGCAGCGTTGTTTTGGCTGGGGTGACAATGTCGTACAGGCAGACAGCTCCCTCTTGTGATGACACCGCTCCCACAGGAGTCACAGTAACTCCTGAACCCCAAACCACTTCAAGAGCTTCTGTTCTGCCCTGTCCACCTCTGACCATCAGTAAATCCCCTGTGTGCATGCCATAACCATTTCTAGCTGTGTGGGTATCCTGGTTTGACTTTCTCATGGTGCAAACTGCTAGCAGTTGTGGTATCACTGGCAGCTCTTGGCAAAGTAGCTGAGCCTTTTGATACCAGCTACGCTTTTCATCCCCAGCCCTCTGGCCTCATCTTTTTCCATGTTCTGATGTTCTCCACAAGCTTCATGGACGGGGTGGCTTTCTTTCCTAACCATGTCTTATTTGCTGCATCATATTTCAGTTCTTGGGGTTCCAGTGGCTTCTTCATGAGCATTTTGTCTTACGTTCTGTCTTTCAGTGGGTCACTGAATGGTCACACTGACTCTCCACCCACATCAATCACAGACTTACGTTGTCATTTTTTCCCCCTCTTCATTTAAAATGTTTAAATCCCTTTCAGGATTAGCCTCATAGCTATCTTTGATTGCCTGAGTTCACTAAACATCTATTAGAAACATAAAGTGCTTCAGAAACACTTAATGCCAGAAGCAATGGAGATTTCAGTTTGATTGTCTCTTTTAATGGCACGTCTGCTGGAAGTTACAGCCACCCTCATATTTGCAGAAAGTTTCTGTTAGATCGGGGTGTTAACTGCTCCATGCTTCTTGCTCGTTTGGAGTTTGTTTTATTCCTGGTACCATGCATTATTCAGAAATTGCTCAGAACCAAAAACTGTGCTTCATTTAGTGTCTGAGCTCAAGTCAACACTGTTCACCAAGAGCACCATTGAGCAAGCAGTTTTAATTTTCTTCAAGAATCTCAGACAGGCACAGCACATCTCTGCCCTAACCTCAGTGCTGACAGAAATTCTCGTTCATGAAAAGCAGTTCTTGCAAAAGAATGAGCCTTTTCATCACCTTCTCTGGAAACCTTTTTTCAATGGGCTTGGGTCCCTCAGTGCCAAGTGGGATCTGCTGCACTGTCATATGCTTGTTAATACCCTTGAAACTGCATCAGCTTGCAATTTTACCTCATCACATCAGTGCAATTTAAGATCTCTGAATAAATACACAGTTAATTCAAGTCTTACGTAAATCAAGCACTGGGGATTACTTGAGCAAATAAATGAGAATGAGATTGCAAGTACGGTTGGCCATGAGTTTTTCACCAAATCTTTATTCTTTCTGAAATTGAACTCTCTGTGGAAACATTGCAGCATCCTCAAAGCTCCTTTTGTGAGCATTATTTGGGGCCTAAGAGGAATCTACGGCATCTGCCACACTGGGCCCAAGACTTACCAATGAGGACATTCACCTTATTCGGGATGGTGATTGAACACCCCAAGTACTAAACCATTTCTCTCATGCACTGGAATCTGTGCTCTCCCTCTCACATGCACTTTTCCTTTCTCCCATGTGTTTTCTCTTTCCTTCAAAGTGTCTTCCTCTTTTTCTCCTGCGAAATAGACTTCCTCTTCTTTTTCTGCTGCAGAACAGATAATTTTTTTTTTTTCCCCAGCACCACTTCCAGCATTTAGAAATAGAACAGGCCACAGAGAAATGAAGCGAAAGAGAAGAAATAACTGTTCTCACTTCTGTAGCATGACCTGAGACCTCAAAATGATTTTCGCACTTGAATAGGCTGTCACAAAAACCTGCCGTATATCAAGTGAGTATTAATACCACCATCCTAAGCCTGGTGAAACAGTTCTGCAGTAGCTATGAAGAGCAATTGCCCTCAGGATACCAAGGGAGAAAGACCAGGCAACCCAGGGCCTGACACTTGGTGCATCTCCTTTAGGTTCTGCAAACTGTTAGGGAGAATTAATTGGAACAAGATCCAGAAATAAGATGGAGCGTCAGATACATCATCTTAGGATATTTCACTGCAGCTGGTAATTAGAGTATGATGCAGAATGAGCTAGATTCATCCCTCATTTCATAGTAACTGTACCCAGATTTTCTGAGGCTAAAAGTAGACTCAAGAAACATCTTCCTTTTCTGTCCTTAGCACTGAAGCAGCTGTAGCTCAAAGCTTCACGTGGCAAGGGGCTTCATCAGTAACAAAACTGCTGACTGGAAGCGTTCTGTTTTTCCAGTCTAGTGGCTGCAGTTCCTGCTTCATATTATTGCAGTACCTTCCCTTCTAAGCTGTTCAAAGGTCCTTTGTGCCTTGTGTTGCAGAAACCTGGTCCTGGCCTATAGAACAGGCTGTCTGTGCAGATAAGAAGAGTGACACAGAGCGGGGAAGTGAGCCATGCACAGGGAGGGAGGTGCGCAGCAGCAGACAAGGATCCTGCTGTGCCCTCTTCCTGTCTCCTTCACTGGCTCCGTATCCAATTCTGCTCTTCCCACTGATAGCTGAAGCCCAGCGGAGATTTCCGTCTTTTCCCTTTTCTCCTCCCTACCACGCTTTCTCTTTGTGGCCTTCATTCCCAGATCTGTGCCAGTCCCAGGAGAAAGGAGCCCAGAGTAGCACCAAACCTGGTTTCACATTTATCAGGAGCTCGCTTTCATTAGGCTGACCTGGTGATATCCTTATGTACTTCAGCTGCTTTGCTGCCCTTCAGGTCTTTTCCTTCACTAGCAGTCCCTAGTCTGGTGCTGGAGTGAGGCATTTTGGGACTCCCGGACAGGACTGGAATGTCACAGCATGCCATGACATCACTAAAGTACTCCCTGTGCTTCTCTGCATTAGGACTTCCTCTCATTCTGGTGCCAGAAACTTTGCCTCTATTTCACACTCCAAAAAGGTCTTTAAAACAGCAGTTACAGGTAGCAGTCGTCAGGCTCCCCAAATCTGGGATCAAGAAAGGCCAAATTTAGTGCAGACTCAGGGCAAGGAGAGTCTTTCAGATGAAGTTGGGACTCAGGATCTCTCCCTGTCTCTGCTACTCAAGTTGTACACGCTCCCCCTTCCCTTTCCCCATTTAGAGAGGAAAGCCAGTCCCATTCTGGCCCATGCACCCCATTAATTTCACCACTTAGAGCTGTCTCCACATGGTGATGTGTGGTACCAGCTGCGAAATTTGCCAGCCGAAGCAGCATGGATTATACTCAGCTCTGTCTCTCTCCAAGCACCTAGTGTGTCCCAGACAATTCTCAGAGACCATGAAAAGCTCTTCCTGCCCATGACCCCCCTCCAGTCGCCCCTTTGTCTAAGTTAGTGTCTGTAAATAAAAATCTGGGTGCTTTACAGGCCCAATTTCAATATGCAAAGGATTATGACAGATCAATAACACCCAGCACACACCACAATCTTGAGACAGTTTTAAAAAGGGGTGTGTTACCTCCTTGACAGACTTAAACTTTTCCTCCAGATTAAAAAAGAAAAAGAAATGCCTCCCTCTGTGAAGAGCCGTGAACTCCTACATCCTGTCAGCAGAACACAGCATCGAGCCGTCCACATGGCAGTGGAGCTGTGCTCATTAAAATCTTTTGAAACAATGGCATGGCAGCTGTCATAGCCAGCCCCAAAGTACCCATACTCAGGATGCTTAAAACATTTTCTAAAGGAATAGCAGATGCTTAGTGCATATCCCAAGCTAGAAATATATCTAGCTTGTGAATCCATCAAGGTTTTTGAAGTGAAGTTCTAAGAAGTATACTCCTGATTCTAAACCAACTTCAGACACTAACTATTGAAAGACTCCAGTCACATCATTTACTATTCTTGCCTTGGTGTCCTCTTTTTTTTTTTTTTGTGAAAATATACTGGTGATCTGTTTATCTCATAGTTGTTAATTATAATTAGATTGTACACAGACACCTTTGAAGTTGATCTGATAAATTTCACAGTCTGTAAGTGGGTTGGCTCAGGGCCTTTGTAAGCAATGTTTGGAAATATTTGTGCTGCTCATTTCCTGGGACTATGTCAATTTTCTGTCATTAGTTTTATTTTTAAATTGGGATTATCTCAAGTAGTAAAATTTGGATCCAGATCTGAGCAGTGTTGAGCATTGTAGTGCCATCCTGGACCTAATGCTCTGGTACAGGGATATGGCTAGAACATGAAATCCCTGACCTATGTGCAAATTCCCCCTACATGGAGAGGATACAGCTTTGGTGTTTGGGTTTGGTTCCATGTATAATATATAAATTCTGGTAGGGCAGACTAGAGAATACAAACAGCAAGACACACTCCCTTACACTTTTGCGTGCATTATACATGGCTTGACTACATCCATCACTGTTGTTCATGTGTAGCTAATTACTTGTATTACAGTAATATCAAAAGCCACAAATGAGAATCAGGGCCCTTTTGTACTGGAAATCAGATATAAACATGATGAAGAATGGGCCATTAGCACTTCTGCTTCATTTCACTGTATGCTCCGAGATCTCACTCAGCAACTCTCTTCCTACCCAGAGCTTATAAAAGTCACCAGCAGGTCTGTGCCCGCAGTGATGTATAGATCTGGGGTGAAAAAACCCAATTATACCATTTCTCCTGTGCTGAATCTCTGCTCACAAGATGGCTACCAACCGCAGTTTAATCCCCACATCTCATTCTGCAGGTCTTGAGAAGATTTCAACAAGGTGTTTTTCATGCAGACTCTGCTAAATAGCAACTGTCCTCGTGATTTAGACATACCTGCTACTTCTGTGGAGCCTCATAATGTACCAATCCCAGCATCACTTGTTATTTAAAATCCCAAGTTGAGTTCACAGGTGACTCAGTTCTTCAGACCACTGGGCAGTGGTTGTAGCTGTAAAAGATGGATATATTTCCAGGTTTGAAAACAAGAAAGGCTCCATCCCACAGACTCTTTCCCATGTCCCTGAAGAACACGCTTCTTTCAAGTTGTCATAAAGCAGTGGGAAAAAGGAGGATTGCAGGAAATGCTGCAATTCCCTGTAGCAGCAGCCACACAAAGAGAAAATAGTCCCTTAGTTATGTGCTGAAAGACAATAGTTCCTTTCCTCTGCCTTTCCCCACATTATGCTTCCTGTCAGAATATTCCAATCTGTAACCGTCAAACCTCTGACTTCTGTATCAATTTCCCTTTCATTAGCATGAAGATCTAAGAGCTTTCTGAGCATCTTTTTATAAAAATACATTAACACAAAATGAAATCCAGGAAGCCTGAGCTGTGTACTGCATTTAACTGCCCTGCTTCACTAAAAATCTTTCTGCATTTGATGGCAAAAGGGACATCCCCTGGACACTGCAGAGACATTTTTAAGAGCATGTTTTTTGTGTTGCTGAGAAGCAGCATTCAGCACAACTCTGGCTGGTAGATAGGTTCATATCTGAGGAAGAGAAGACCTGAGATGGATAAACAAAAGGCAACAACAATCTATAATGAAAAAAAATCTCCCTTAATGCTTGTGACAGACTACAAGTGTGTCAGAAAAAAAACATTTAAGTGGTCTATAATAAGGAGTAGGAGTTTGTATCCTGAACACAGGACATGTCTATCTGCCAAGACAGACAATTGCAAATGAAAAATAATGAAAAAATGGGAGGCTGGTGAGGAAGGGAGGAAAGTTATGGAAAATCAGCGGAATTGTGTTTTTCACAAAAGAAAGATACTAGTGAGCTGGGACTTGCCAGAACTGCAACATGCATGAATGTGTTTTTCTAGCTTTAGTTCAACTTATAAATTTAGGACCTAAAATAATTTCTTTTCTACTTCCAGTATTGGGCATGCTGTTTTCTGCTTGCTGGAATGATCTGTATTTGCTGTTACATGTTTTGTGCTAGCAGCTGGCAAACAAATACTTGAAATATAAATGGGTCCCTGGGACATGAAAAATATCCTTTAGTCTGAGATTATCAAACACCTTCCAATGCATGGGTATGCAATGTTGGGACACCTGCCACAGAAGGACCTTTGCAACATTTTCCTAATTCAATTTTTCTCAGCAAAACCCGACAATATACTTTTGTGCTAGAATCCCACTGTGACTCCTGTTCTGAAAGCTTGGCATGTTGTCACCTGGGAAGAAAGTCATATAAAGTCACTGTGTTTCATCTTCCCTCCTCAGCTTTTTTACAGACACAGGCAAATCCTGACGTTGCTGCTGTCATCTTTCTTCCATTTTCCCTGCTGTGAACTTGCAAGAGGTGAATGAGGATAGATGCCTAGACATTTGCTATGACTTCTGTTGTTCTCAGCTCTGCAAACACTTGCATCTGGCAGCCTTAGCTGTGCTGCTTAAACTCAGGGGAACTCTAGCAGAAAGCGTTAGTGTCAGGCACTGTTCAGCACGTCCCTCTTCAGGTGGTGGAATAACAAATCTGTTGAAAAGCATCCAGCTACACTCAGCAAGGTCTTCTCCTTCAACGTTCTATATCAAGAGAGCAAAAGCAGTTAGCATAAGCAGGAAAAAACACCCCAACAAAACAAAACTGCCCATCAGGAATGGAAAAGTCCCAAAGCAGGAATTGTGTAGCCATTACTTAAAGCCTGTTGACAAGCTCTTTGGAAGAGGAGCTTAGCATCACTCCTAAATACACCAAGTGCATGACAGCACCCCACCATGCTCTGAATGCAAGAAATCCTCAGAAGCTTAAGTAAGGCAGATGCTGCTGGAGATAGCTTTGCACCGGGGGTCAGCACTCCTGTCACTGTCACTTCTTGGCTGAAGAATTGACATTGCAAACCACCTCCTCATCAGAAGCCTCATCCCCTGCAGCACCAGTGTCATTAAGGAGACTGTAACAGTAGGATGTGACCTGGAGACATGAGTGCCATGAGCACCCTCAACAAGCAGAAAACATGATAGCTATAGAGAAAGACTCCTCAGAGTCAAGAGGGAATAGAAGGATTTACATCAGGAACTGGACAGCCATAAGTCAATTCCAATTGCCATCATTAGAGATAACTTTGATGTTAACTGTGAGACTGGATCTGTAGCAAATGACTGCACGACTAAGACCCAGTTCTCCTTATAGCTGTGTGACAGTATTGACATCTGTGAGGTGGGAGGGAGGGCGCAGAGCAGGGTTTGGGAAGTCTTATTCTGTTTGCGTGACAAGTACTAGGGGAGAAAGAAACAGGCTGCATACAGCACAGTCTTCTCAGGAGGGGTCTGTAATTGCAGCTGAAAGACCAGGCTGCTCAGCTAAAGGAAGTAAACAAGGAATTGATCAGTTATTGCTGCATTACACATGCAGTCATTGTTTCTTGCAGGCAAGCTTCCAGGGTATGATCAAACTCCATTATCAATTTACAGTGTCAGTCTATGAAGCTGTAATCCAAAGTAAAGCTCTTTGCACCTCCCTGGAGCTCCAGAGTTTAGGTGGGAACAAGAGTCTGCCAGCAGGAACTCTGAGCAGGATCAAAACCTTAGCTTTTTTCCGCCTTTCTTGGCTATGCGATGCATTTTCATGGGGTTATGAGGATGGTCTCCTGTGATTTCACGCCGTCCTTTTCCCCAGAAACCAGATCACTGGTCTCTGCTGTCTATTTTCACTTTTCTTACTCTAATGAGTGGGCATTATAAACAGAGGTGTACAGCATAATAGAACCCCCTGGAAGAATTTGTAAATAAAAAGCTTTTAGAAACCTTTTGTAGGGAAGCCCTATAGACACTAATAGATAGTGAACACTTTTCTATAGGCATTGTTTTTCCACTAGCCTATACAATTCAATGGTGAATTATATTCCTGCTATCAAATCTCAAAGGATGATTCAGAAAACCATTAGAAAGGATCTAATTCTCTGTAATTTTCTGTAGTAATTAAGATAAAAGCTTTTCAGGGTCTCCTCTATTACAGTTCATGGGATTTTTCCACGGGAAAATAAATGATCAGTTTAAATTCTCCTTGGTTGCTTAAGCAAAGTAAAGCTGGTAAATTTTGGAGGTTTATTCAGATAAAATTTCCTTTAAATTCTGTGGGAAATATACTTGATTTTGGGAGACAGTGAGGGCCAAGGACTAGGCTCCCTGTTTGTGATTTTTGTAGCAAGACATCAAACTCCACCTTCTGCTAGAGCCAATTTGAGTGATTTTGTCCCCTCTTCCCTCTGGGCTGGCAGGGAAGGTGTGCTTTGTGGAGGCATTACACACAGGAGGTCCCACTCCATTAACACATGGAGGCTCAGTGCTGCAGTGAACTCAGAGCTCTGAGGACCGTGGCATGTCTGAAGAGCTGCAGAGTGCTAATTGAAACATCGCTAGTGTTTTTCCTATCATGTGCTTGGAAAGCCATCTGAGGACCAACTTGGCTCTGTGCCTACCTCTATCTTCTTCAGGAAGCAGAGATGATGTTTCTAGAATGTTGTGCTGAGCTCCTGTGAAACCCAAATTTTTCTTTGCCCCTTGTCTCCATGTTTGCTGTGTCAGGAGAAAAACTAATGACCTTTGTGGGGAACTCACTGCAGAGCATTGTGAAGAGGTCACACATATGAGAGAAGAACGGGTCATAAAAGCCATGCTGACATACCAAAGAGCTTAAAGGCAAAAATCACTCCTGCACCATGCTTTGTTGGAGCTCACCTTGTGAGGCTGTGACCTATAGTTTGGACTACATAAAGCTGAAGGTCAGGCCTCTATGAAATCCTGACCTTGCTGACAACAATAAGAGCTTTTTCATTTACTTTCCTGGATTTCTGGTATGAGAGATTTGTTCATAGCCCTATCATAAGCCCTCTCCAGGTAGTGCCCTCTCTGCCCATCCTAAAGGTTTTTCCTCCAGCCTCCTCCATTCTACCCTTCTCCTCCACCACTCTTTGAGGCTGACAGGGAACTGTCTGCAGTGAAATGACAACAGTAATAGCTTCTGTGTGGCATTTCTCATTCCCAGGTCTCTTCAGAGCCAAGTGTTTTAATATCACTGGCCTTTTACATGGAGCTTATGGCTAGCTCTTCCTCGGAGAAGCCAGAGCCAAAGCTGGGTATAGAATACAGCACTTTGGATTTGGTGGTCTTCATTGGTTCTTGTATCTGCATCTTTCCCTATCTCATTATCTGTCCTGCAGGCACAGTGTGAAAGGAAGCTATTTTTATTTCCAGGAGCTGTAGATGGCAGACCCCAGCTGATGGTACAAGAAGGTCACTAGGGGCTAGGAGGGCCGTGGAAGCCTGCAGAAAATGGCTTATCAAAGATGTTAATCACCGCTGCTTCCCAGGGGGCTTTCAAAGGTGTTGGATACACTCATCAGTAACAAGTCTTCCTGCTGGATTTATTGCTTCAATTAGCCACATGAAATACATCTTCCTGTTCTTTCCACTTCAAACAGATCCTTCCTCTCAGTGCATGGTACCCTTTTCATCTTTATTCCAGAGTGATTTATTTAATCTGGTGGCACATTGCAAAATTTCCTGGCCTAGCATTGATACCAATGACCTATTTTGCCTCCATGTACCCAAGTGTGACTTTGATTACATCACTCTCCCAGCCACTCTAAATCCTAGCCTCTTAGCAGCAAACTTAAAGTAGGTCACAATGGGTTCAGAAACAAATGGCTTACAAAGCTTCACTCCAACACGTCGATGGCAGTACTGTACAAGCAGGTAAACTGTAAAACCTCACAGCACCACTACAGAACATCATTGTAACACTTCAGAAACAAAAGAAGAACACAGCTCTCTCTGAATTAGCTGTTTCTGCTTTTATTAATTTTAATGGCTTTTGCTTGATGCTTTATGAAATTACCACAGTATATGAATGGTGCTCCTTCTTCATTTGACACTGGAAGGGCAGGGGAAAGGACATAACTCAAGGGTTTTCATTTTACTCCAGACTAAATCGTTCCGTGACCCTAGGCAAGCCACCACACTGTGTGTGCCTGTTTCCTCCCTTGCCAAGCAGAAATATTGTTTGCTATGCAGGTGAGTTGAGTGCTGCTAACCTGAATTCATCAAGTCCCTTAATAGTTTGTCTACCTTTGAGCTCTTGGGGAAGTCCTTTGGGGAACCTTGCTGTGGCTGTTGATCACTGTGGACTTTATGATGCCCTGAGCCCCCGTGCTAAACTGGAGGATTCAGAGCATCAGAAAATCCACTGTGGCCAACAACCACCACTAGTAATTTCTTCTCTGTGTTAATTTTGATTAGGAGTTTGCACATGGCTACAAAGTCCTCATTTCAGAGTGAATATTTTTCCATGTTTAAAGTGGCAGAAGTCAGACTGCACCAGCACATTTTTCTAGAGTTACCAGGAGGGCTTGTTTTAGCTAGCTGTACAAATATTCATTTAGCTGTAGCCAAACCATCATAAATCATTCCCTGCTATTTTTATGGACAGGTATTTCATTCCTAGGTGACAATGAGTCCCCACATCTTCAAAAGCCTTCTGTCCAGCTTAAACGTACAAGAGCTCCCACAGTACTTTTTGGTGAGATTTTTGCTGCACACAAGTCTTTCAGCAGCCCCTTTACATGAATGAATTTTATCCACACAAAAAAACCCTAGTTTCAAGATTCTGAGCTGAAAAGCACTGTGTAAGTGCCTAGGGTTATTTTCAATTAACAATATCTAATTCCAAGCACATCATGAATCACATTTTTCTTCTCTCTTTAGAGCCAACATATTAATCCTTTGAAACAAAAATGGCTGCATTTTAATGAGAGTTTAAAAGGGTGAAAGTTCTGCTCTAGTACACTGAGCATAATAGATTATTTTTGTGATGTATATCTTCCATCCACTCACTTTAATTTTCAGAATAATATCTGGAGAGCAGCCTGTTTTATCTTTGGTCTCTCCTCATTCACTCCACTTAGCTTTCAGTGTGTCTATCACAGTTAATTTGAAGTTGATATTTGTTATTCCTTATGGGCAATATGTTACAATAACACCAAAAATATTACAGCGTTGTCCTCTCCAGGTTGGCTTGCACAACGTATCTCAGAGAAGTATTCGTTTTTGCCACATTACTTCCTGGCACTAGAACATAAGGAATCCCTTGTTAGATGAAGTCCTCAGCTGACAACAGGTGGCATTAGCACAGGAAAGCCTTCCTCTGCCTGGCACAGACCCCAAGCAGGTCTGCAGCGGGTTGGCCCATGTCTGTCCTCCTCCAGCGGCAGCTCAAGTCATATGATGTGATTTGGAAAGAAAGGGATAACCTTGTCTACCAGAGAAACACAGTAAGGCAGCAGGCAATGCTAGCAGTAATGGTAGGAGAGAAGTTGTAACAAAGGAGGAAATTTCCTACTCTGTTCACACACCTTGCCCATGTGTCTTGCCTGCACACGTTTGTACGTGCCTCCTCTCCAGTGTGATTTTGTGTGGAAGTGCCTATGGAAGAGGTATTTCCAAAGACTTGTTTTGGCATACATGGTCAGAGTAGGAGAAAGCCAGGAGAAACAGGCCCACTGTGCTCTCTGGGTCCTGCACACAGACTAGATGACAGAAAATAAAAATGAATAAATATATACAGAACATCACAAACCTCTCTGGTATGGGAGAATGCACACTGATGGATGTGAAACATTGCCTTAGAAATAGCAAATAATTTAATCGGTCAGTCCTAGCTGCTAGCTCCCAGAGGTGTAGCTAAGTGCCAACATTTCAATAGTGATCCAGGTCATCATCCCAGCCCACTCACCAACCTGAATTTCATAAATTTTGGGACACACGGGACCTTCCTACAGCACTTATTCTCCTGCATTGTTTCACTATGTGCAGTTTAGAGGAAATCCAAAGTGGGGCAGGAGTCCTTAAAGTGGATCAGGAGTAACTACAGAGCAATGGCTAGCTGATATATTCCAGAAGACATCCCAGAGCTGAGAAATTGCCTCCTTTCACCTGAGAAAATGAGGAAATATGGCCACAGGACTGCTACCCAATCTATTTGCAAAGGAGGAATACCACTGCTTACAAAGGACCTTGGAAGGTCTCCATGGTTTCATCCTGGATCACTTGTGACTAAAACAATAGTACGCATGCATGTTTGATTAAATATGGTAAGCTTGCTTGTCTATCTCCACTATAAAACTAGATGTGCACAATGGCATGTCCTAAATGTGGGCATTATGTTGTGTGACCAGATGTTACCACATGTTCCCTCCTTCCACCACATACTTTTCAAGTCATTGTACCCTGAAACATGGGCATGGCAGGGAAATTGTCTCAGACTTAGGACTGTCTTTGTCATAGTGCAGAGATGCTTTTGGGCAGCTATAACAAAAGCTCTGCTAAAACATCAGCTTCAACATCAGGAAATCCACTGGAACAGGTTTACATACCTCAGCAACTTAGCTGTAAATTGTACTGTGTTTTTATTGCTTCTATTAGTTTAATGTATGGCAGCTAAACCCTATGTATGCAGGAAATAAAAGGAGTTCCTCATCCTCAGAGCTCTGAACTGAAGTAGACGCAGCAGGTGGATGAAACTAGACAGTGACTGTGAGCCCAGTGTGATAGCAGTTCAGTGCAGATGTTTGTGTTTTCCAATGATGTATAGACAGCTACAATCTGTCTTGAGCTGGACAAAACTAACTTCTTCATTTTGTGGGAAAGGGGAGATTTGAGGAAGCCTGTATAACGTTACCCTAAGGTTTAAAGAAAGAGCCTACCTTTCTGCTGAAAATCAAACTGAGTGAACTAGCTGTCTCTCAAGTTCCTTTGATTAATCAGGGCATGTAAACAACATGCTGCTAGAGGAGAAGAAGACGAAGACTTTAAGTATGCAGAAGAAAGGCTCTAACAGCTGCTCGTGGAAGAGTAAAACAGAGACACAGGAGCAGTTTGCAAAATGTTATGGATAAAACTGCAATAAATCATGCCTTCAGCCAAGCCAGCCCAGGTATGTTATACGGAAAAGTTATTGAGTCATTGACACCCATTGCCTGTGTAACAGGCAAGCAGAGATGGGCAGATGCAGGGGTGTTATGGAGACGGACAGATGGATGGCTGACATATATTTCGCCTGTGATACACACTGGCTAGTGATTATGGTACTGTCTGATCTGTGTATCCCTTTGTGTCTATGCTCTCCGCAGCTAATTTAGCTCCTGACTCCTTGAGCTATCCCGTTCTTCCTTTTTCAGCTCTGCTCAGTTGTTGTTAATGGACTGTGGCATTTTAGTTTGCTTTGTTTTAAGTATATTTACTCAATTTCCAGCAGGCAAGCTATAATAGAAACTGTGCAGCACGCTGGGGAGTTGACACTGTCGATTGTGTATTAAAGCCAAAAGGTTGGTCAGCCAGTCAGTTTTCTGTCCAGCACCAGCACAATTTGCTGTAAAATTTGGGTAGCTGACACCTGTTCTCCCCATATAGCCCCCTACAATGAAGATGTCAGAGTAAGTTAAATCTCATTTTCTTGCTGACAGGTTTCTTTAATTATATCAGCTTGCCTTTTCTAACCAGCCTACATTGTGTTGGGGCATTCCACTGCAGTGTGGCTTCTTCAAGCAGATGTATGTGAGCCTGCCAGGGTGAAGAAGTTTCAAAGTTGTTTACCTGTCTACTTGAGGGTCCCCCACCCCAGAAGAGAACACAATCAGCAAATTTTCACTCTCCAGTGAAAGGAGAGGGTGAAAAGATACCTCCAAATTTAAAACACAATTTTATGTGTGCAAATCCTTGCAGATGTAAGAATTTGTACCTACTCAGTTACCAAAATTAAGGATGGGATGGAACTGTAGCTATAATGATGATGCAAACAATGACAACACAAGAACAGCTGCCAATTATATTCATACCCAGGAGCCATCAGATGTTCTGTAGTTCTATGTGAGGTAAGAGCACACACCATTTGTCAACAGTCTGCTGAAATTTTTAGTCCACTTTGTATTATAGGTGAATTTACAGTCTCTTGCATTACAAGTGATGTCATAAAATCACATCCTTTCTTCCATTCAATTTGCAGATGTGCACAGTCCTCTCCTGGATTGATTCATGGCAGTGTCTCCCTGCTTCTCTGCTGGGTCAGGTCCTTCTGCAATTTTTTTTTCTCTGCCACATCCACTTATCCTGGCTGCAATCACTCCAGAAGCGACTGATGTCGCTTGTGTCCAAATCAACTGAGGACAGGAGAGAAGGGGTAGACAGGAAAGGACAATGCTACCAGTGTTGGCACACTTATTTGTAATGATGGCTGGATTCTCATGGCTCATTTAGACAGAAGCAAATGAAAATTAATTTGTTAATGGCAATTAACCCTATAGACATAACAGAGAGCTTGCAAGACCTGATCCTGTTATCACTCTGAGAAATTTCAGGTGCAATTTTCACTGAGTTCAATAGAATTTCTCTGGATTTAGCAAGGAAGATCAGTCCTTGCTTTCAGCATACTGTTTAAAATATACATGAGAATTCTCCTCTCCATTGTGGCAGAACAAAAGCCATTCTCACAGCTCTAGCTGGAGAGGCTTTGGGGCAAAAAGCGTGTCAGTGTGTTACCTCAACTGATGGATTTCTCTGCTGCACAGATGAGCAAACTAGGAGTCATCAACTTCAGCTCATCAAAGGAATAAGAGCACCTGTCCCTTTGCACTCTGTGCTCTGCATGACACAAAAGAAAAAGCAAGTAGATCAGTGCTTGTGAAGCAGAGCAGCTAAATGTAGTAGCACTGAAACAGTGTCTTTCAACACCCCTGTCCTGGCCTGACCTGACCAGTCCCTGCTGACCCAGATTTGCACCTCTGCCAATTCAGGTAATGAGCATCAGTTCAGTGCTCCTATTCCCTCCAAACCAGCATCTCCCCTAAAAGCAGAGGTGGCTGGCTCTTAATAAGTGGTTATTACTTTAATGGGGTGAAAGAGAAACTGGAAGGAAGACAAGAGTTTAGAGCATCACTTCCAGACTGTGTTTCAGCAAATTGAGCATTTAGCAGCCATGCTGGTTCCCACACTCAACCCAGTCCTGCTGCTGGTTTACATTCACCTGCTGCAACAAACTGCCTTGGTTGTACAAGGGTCTGAGACTTCGCTTAGTGGGCCAGCAGTGAATATGCAGCTTCACTCTTTAGCCATTTTTTAATTCATAAAGCCAGATCAGTTTCCTATTCTGGTTCTTAGCATGGGCCTAAGAAATAGTTGCACTGATAAAACCAAGTGGGTAGGTGGAGTGAGATGTAGGGCATGGGAATTCCTTAAATCATTGCCTTTGCCACATCTTCAGAGCATGAAACCCTGCCCCATAATGAGATCTCAAAGGATGTAGCGTAAGAGCTGTAGCAAAAAACCCCAACCCCAAAACAGAGTATCTCTGCCTCAGAGAGCTCTCACACAAGCATAGATCTGTGAAGAAACACAGAAAAAAGGCAATACTGGTGAGCATGACAGCCAGAGAGTCCTGCACCCACATTCACCCAGCATCACATTCCTGTTGGTGTTGCAGGAAAGAGACTTTCAAAGAAGTGAAAATCACAAATTTATTTTATTTTTTCCCCTTCATGTGGAAGGCCTGTAGAAATCTCAGATTTGGATCATTTGTCACAGACTGATTGGCGTGGTTTTAGTGGACCCTTCAACCTATCCAAACCTTTCTTTGTGAGCCTCAGGGCATCAGGGACATGGTAGACATTGTCCTGCAGTCTCACCATATTTGAGTCTGATTACCTTTGACCAAGCTGGATAACTCTGCAGACATTTTTCTAATCTCTTCTCAAAGCCAAATACTGAAAGCAACAAAGACAGAGCCAGGCTTTGGCCACAACTAGTGAAAACTCACACAAACACACAGAGTGAAAGACCTAGGAAGTTTTCCAGACTCGCAAAAGGCTGTTATTTGCCTCATCATATCTCTAACTGTAATGAAATGCTTCACTTTTATTGTAGAGCAGAAGTAAGTGTTGGGATTATGGGTAATAATGATGCATTTATTCACAGGTCTACCAACCATAAATAAAACATTACCTTTCCTTGTACTACAGACAACAAACTCTATAGCAAAACTTTGTTCCTGTTGCCAATAAACCCAGCCCAACAGCTTCCTGCTCCAAACAAATTGTGTATTTTGACATATTTGAGATATGGCTGTAGTGTCACTAATATCAGTCAGCTAAAGCTCTCATAAGGCTCTGGTGCTTCAGCCAGATGCTGAAAGGAGGGTTTGGAAGACTAACTTTAAGCAGAGACACTTGGAAAGCCTGTCTGGCAAAATTAGAAAGAGCCACAGATACACTTTGGAGCTGATCTAACACCCACTGGAGACCTCAAGGTAAATCCATTCACTGACTTCGCTCTGACATGGATGGGTTCTCATGAGGCAGAACCCAGGATGGAGTAACAGACTGTTGTTATGATTGAGGGAGCATAATAGCAGGGGCTCCTGGCAAAGGACTGCAGGCGGGATGTAGATGAGACTGGAGTTGCTTGGAGAGGAAAATTGGCCCCTAATCAATAGCCTTGAACAATGCATCAGCCATTTCCTATGGCCACATGGCCAAGCAGCTTCACAGGACTGTCCTCCTCCTCTGGGTCGTTGCCCTTGTTCTGGTAACAATGTAGTGTATGACTTCAGGGACTGCTAGTGAGTGAGATTTTGAAAGCAGTCTGCAGGATGGTACACTGCAGAGTGAAAGTGGAGAAGCCATTCTTGATTCACTCGAGGTGGAAGTGCTGGTAACCCAAAAGCAGAGTGTCTCCCTCTGGGCAACAATTTTATGAAGCCAGATCAAAGGAAGTTCATACTTGGATACTTACTTAAATCACCCAAATTTCGAGAGGTGCTGCTCTTACAGCCAAAGAATAATGGATTTAAGAAGGTAAATGTCAGTACAGTTTGGGTGAGCAGAAATGCCTAAGCTCAGAGACAGGCTACGGTGAAGCATGAACTCAGCACAGAAGCATTGATATTTCAATCCCTCAACTATCAAGAAGGCTCCTGCATCTCTTTCCAACTGATTAGGCAATGAGGTGAAATACTGGGCTCAAATGTAGCTGTTATTCACAGATATATCTTGTGTATCTTTGTATTCAGAAGCAATTTTATTCATCTGTCCAGGGAAACAGTCCAGACAGACAAATTTTAAAGCTGTATGGGAGGATGCAGCCATGAAGCACACAGCAACAAGACCCCCAGCACAGCAGCCTGGGTGCTGGCCTAAGAAGATGGCAAATGTGGAGTTGAGCACTGGGGACTGGCTAGACAGGAGCACCACTTTGTTCCCTGCACCAGGACACACATCAACCATGCTTCAACACTGGCTGTAGGGTTTTAATTTTAGGAATTTCCCCCACAAGTCTGACCTAATGAGATATAGCAATATCTGTGTGCTGCTTCTGCAGCTGCCTCATCACTAGAGGTGCTCATTTCCCAGGTGGGCATGTGATTTCTCGTTTCCCTGGGTTAGAAAAACAATGTCATTATAGACTGAATTCAAATCTGCTCTCTTTTAGGGAGAGGCAGTGTCTGATAGGCATAATTTATAAATGGATATCACGATGGCATTGCATAGGCCACACTATCAGTTTCTCCTCTGTATGAATGTTTTCTTCAGCATTTTGAGAGTCCCTTCCTTTTTTTTTTTTTATGCTTAAAGCCCAGAATGAATCAGTGCTAGCATGAACTTTGCAAAAAATGGTATCCTCAGTAGAAATGGAGAGAAAAGTGATCACCTAGCTTACTAACTTCTGTCCAAGGAGACAGACTAGTTGCACTGGTGACCACAGGAACAAAACTGTAACCTGTCAATAGATTTTAATTTTCATGCTTTTATTTCCCATTTAATTTTAATTTTCTTTTCAGTTTTTCATTTACTCACCTGGTACTTGACTGTGATTTTGCACAGTGCATATCTCATATTTAAAACATAAACCCATGATTTTACTGTAAAACCATGCAGAACTCTTCTTTCTACAGCTCACCCATTAAAATTTCACAGATGGTAAATTCAAGCACTAGACTCATGCAGACCTGAGCTATAAACAAACTCTCTGGATTGGAAAGGCTCTGATTTTCACAGACACTTTACTCAGAAAGGCTTTGGGCTTGAAATGCCCATAGTTGAGAAATGGAAATTAGGTTGTAAGTTGCTGGTTGGAGAAACGCCAGCTCTGTTCTGCTTTGCTTCCATTTTGCTAGGCTAGAGGATCACTGACCCAGGGTGGCCTTGAATTTGGATCGAGAGCTCACTTCAGCACTACACTGCGGCCTGCTGCTCCTGTGAAAGGCTGCTGTGTTTTAGGGATGCATAGTAATCCAAAGTTTAGGCAAGAAAGAAGAGTTGAAGAGTGGCCTCTTTGGGGACCACATCTCAATCAAGATGGCAGGGGGAGATCGACTCGCACTCCTCTCTCCAAATCCTGCTTATATCCCAGCCAAGCTTCTTTCCTTCCCTGCTCTCTCAGGGCAGCCTTCACTGCTTCTCCTACCTCCAGGAAGCAGAGTACGTCCATTTTCCAGCAGTACCTAACACTCCTGCCCCATATGCATGTGCAAGGATGTTCTGATTGCCTCCTTCATTAAGAAACAGTGAAAGTCTCCTCCCTGTGTCCTAGAAACAGTGATTCCCTGTTGGCCTTAGAGGCTGCCAAGATACTGAGTACCATCAGCCCGGCTGGCTCTGTGGGTGACAGAGCTCTGCAGACTTCCCTTAAGGCCTTTCCTGCTGTCCCCTCTATGCTAATATATCTGGACTCCTCTAGCTCTAAGTGGATCATTTCCTCTCCCATTTGTCTCATCTCACAGAACCCTGGAGGTCTGCTCACATTTATTTTAGGCTCTGTGGAGCCAATTTCCCTGTTTCTGTTTGATTTACCTTCATTCCCAGGTGATTATGTTTCTCCTTCTTAGGGAGGCCAGTTCTTGGATTAAATAAAACCAGCTTGTTCTTACTGGTATTATTTTTGTTATTAGCATTTTGTTTCTCATTCACTGGGATGCAGTAAACTGATAACCGGCTGAAAGGGCACCCGAACTATGCAGACATACACACATGCTGTGAGGACAGCTCGCCGTGCAGCTCAGCTCTGGACTGTAGGGTCCTACAGAGCTTGAGCTGGAGGGTGGATTTCAAGCATCAGCAAAGCCTTCTGCCTTCAAGCAGGGAGCAGACAGTGTGGCCAATGGATGTTTGGCCTGGCACACAAGGAGCACCTGGAAAGACACTGAGAGTGGTTGCCCTGACAGTGCAGGGTGGTATCGAGACACACTCCACACAGAGTGCAATTTGAGGCCTCATAGATGAGAAAACCCTCTCTGTCTCCTACATAATCTGGTTACTTTGACAACCCAACATAGCAACTCATTTAGTGAATTTCTGGACCACTCCCGTAGGTCCACAGAAACCATAGGGTTTTTCCTTTGGAGAGCTCAGCTTCTAGCCTTTTGTCCTAAAGGCCTGTCATTCCCTACATGGCACTGGAAGTGTATTGCTGCTGGTAGCATCTGGGTAATGGGAACTGCGCACTGCTGCAAAACCTTGGAGAAGGGCATGTGCTTGTGAAGGTAGAACTGCCCAGGGGTAGGGAGTCAGCACTGACCAGCACAAGCTTCTCTCCCTGCCCTCCATGCATGGTCTGAGCCCTTTGGACAGAAGTTCACTGGATGTGGGCGCAAGGAATGGTGGATCAAATGGGAGACACAAACATGCCTCTAGGACTGTAAAGGAGCCATTGAAGGGTACACCTTCAATTCTTACTCCACTGGCACTGTAGTCAATGCAACTTGAACAGATACAGACATTATCCCTAGCCCTCTAAGATACATCTCTAGGATCTGTGAACAGGGCTGAAAAGGACATTACAAGGCTTATTTACAGGTGGGAGGCAAACCACTTTGCTCCCATAGGTGGAAGGCAAAACACAGGCACTGCAGACAGAAATACTGAGCAGAATATTATTCCATCCAGCTGTAATTGAAAGAGGGAGACTTGTTCCCTCCCCCTTCCCTTGCTTCAGGACAGGGATTATGGTGCCTAAGGAACCATGAAGGAGAAACTCTCTTGACAGTATTTCTAGTCTTCTCTGCAGCCTGCTCTTGCCGCTGTCCTGACAAGTGTAAATCATGTTTCAGTGTAAAACTGGACCCAGTACATCGGTCATGTCTGGGTGGCAGTGTTGGCTACGCTGTTTGTAAATCCACTGAGAATAATGTATTTGTGCTGTGGGATGACATTCCATAATGAGATTGTGATATTCCATAGACCAAGATTTGCTATTTGTGACAAAGACAGATTTCAGGAACAGCAAGGCTGCTGGGAGACCTGCTGGACTTAGGGGACATTTGTAAGCTGAGGATTCTTCTAACCTATTCAGCCATAACTCAGATACAGGGGAGACAGTTTCTGATGCTTTTTTAGACCAATCACTAAACACCATTAGCTACATATCTGGGCATGGATTTGTATTCAAAACACCACACAGCACAAAATAACTAAATGTAGAAAAGCACAGTCAAGAACTACAAGCCAGCGTATCATATTGGTCCAACTACACTTAATATAGCAAGCACAATACTAAAAAAATTCATTCCCATGTCTAGAACAACTCCATTTATTCTCCTCAGAGATTTAGAAAATTAATCCTTTGTATAATGAAAATCTGCTTTTTTTTTTTTTTTGCTCGCTGTTGTAGTTTATTTATAGAAAGCTTAAAAAAAATCTTCATCCTTGGAAATACACATATGCCAGATCCTTCCCTTCTGTGCTGTGAGCAGAAGTTGTATATGTGTGTATTTATGCATATGTATAAATCTGCATGTAAACTCATGCTGCTCTAACCCTCTTAGCTAGTAAAACAACTTACACCTAAGTTGTTTCCTCTTTCTCATTGGGAATGAATCAGTCTGGACTTAGTAAAGTAGGTGAATTAATACATTTATCTCATTTTATAAAAGCAGTCTCAGAAATGCTGTCTTGTTCAAGGCCAGACAGTAAAAGGAAAATTGTAAAAACACAGCCTCTGTATAGAGCCCATCAGCCTAAGCCTCTTGACTCTCAGTCCTGTTTCTCCCTGTCTTGTCTTTATTTAAATGCACAATCCTTTTATATGACTATTTTATCCTAGTAGACTTCTTGTTTTCACTTACGTCAACATATGTACAAATATAGAAAACAGTTTCTTGTAAGTTAATAAAAGAAAAGCCAGGGTATAACACAAACTCCAAATCCCTATCCATGCATAGCCCAGGGCAAGGGAGGTGCATGGAGTGATGGCTAGGTTACTGGAAGCTGAAGGCCTTCTTACTCGGCTGAACTGGAAGTTAAGTTAAAATCTGTATGAAGCTGATGCTGCCTGCTCTACTGGGGAGATGTACTCAGTAACTCAGGACACGTTTCTAGCCCTAATTTCCCACAACTGGATCACAGACATCCCATTTTACAGGTAGGTAAAAATATGAAAAAGCAAAGTGAAGCAATCTGTCTCTGGTGGTACAACATGTCTGTGACAACCAGAACAGGTCCCAGTGTGTCTCAAGCCTGTCGGTAAAGCTTCATGAACTCCACCTATGCTGGGTACTGTATGTTCATATGTATAAGCAAACGTATTTCTGTCATTTATTTGCTCTGTTGCCCAACTCCTCATGTCTCCTAGCACAACAGCTGACCAGGGCTGCAATGGGTAAGAGAGATGCTTATACGTGGATCAGTACACCTTTGAAAGCTGCTACCTCCCAGTACTGTCCTACAGATGCGGAGATCAAGGGCCAAATCCTGTACTGGGAGGAGTGGACAGGGTTTCCCTGACATCGGCAGTGTTGTGTCCCCTGAGACACAGTGCATGCTTGGCTCATTCTCTATGGCCTCAATCAGGCAAAGAGCTTGTAAAGTGGCGTAAAAGAAGCATTGATGGGGTTTAACATAAAAGGTAGAACCAGGCCACTAAAGCTGACCATTTAAATCCAGCAGGTCACTGATTCTTTTGTGTTGATCTGAACTGGCATAATCAAAACCTGGCTGGGTTCCACTTGCAGTCTCTCCATCAGACGTTACTTACCCGGCATTCAGAGAACACTCCCACCCACTCCTACCCTGCTCTCTGAAGGAACAGTTAGTTTGAATAATAAGATCCCTTTTCAACAACATTCTCTCAGAAATCCCAAATGCCAGAGACTGCACATCAGCATGTCCAATCTCAATCATTCCCACACACAGAGAAATCAGAGATTTTTCCCGTCTCTGATATGTCAATGCTGTTTACAAATTAATACTTACATATATTTCTGCCCTTTAAAAAAATGTAGCATAGTGTGACTGCAGTGACAGCCCTGTGTAACTGCAGAAGTTGTATTCCATAGGTACTACTGCCAAGGGGCGAGCTTGCCTGTAAACAAGAGGCTTGTACAGCCCATGGGCACGGTTTCAAGCCAGTGTTTTCATGAGAAGTCCCTTAGGTTTTGAAAAGCAGGTAATGGAAGGTCTTTTTTGTGTTTTGTGACCCATACTTCAGGTTTATTACTACTAAAGGACAGAAAGCTCCCCTTGCATTACTAATCTTCAGCAAAATGTCATGGCCATTGTCACCAAAACCACTAATACAGAACTTATTGCTGGAGTCGAAAAATGCTGTTCCAGTGGTATCCCCATTTCCACCATGCCTGTCCAGACACTTGCTTAGATCTGGTTTCTGCTGCCTCAGGGGAGGCAATGCAGTTATGTTGGTGTATATTAAGTGACAGAGATCCTGCAGTGAGGTTGGTTCTTCTGAGCATTTGGCTTCAGTCAGTGTTTTGCAAAAGAGAAGAAAACTGGGGAAAAATCATAGAAAATAATCCTGGAAGACAATCTCCAAAAACCTTAGGTATTGCTGAGGACCTCATGGATTACTTTGGGTATCTATTTTGCAGCCAGGCCCTCTGATTTCTATATCTGATCAATGCAGCAGCCTGAAAACTTAGTAGCAGATATCTTTGAAAACTGGAGGTTTCTCCTCTATAAATGGTCACCACAAATGATGCAATGTTTGGAGAACTGTCTGTGCTATTCATATTTATTTATTTATTTAAAATCAGATTTCACTAGACTCTATCCCACACATACAGCTTCATGTGTTCTGATCTCCATGCTGATAGCTCAGCATGGGGCTGCAGATGCTGTCCCAGTTGGAGACAGTGGGAACAGTGGGAAGGGAAGCCAGACTGCTAGCCAGACTGACACAGAAGGCAATTTGGGATGATGAGACAAGTAAATTAGCTGGATGCTTCTGTAATATGATCAGTGGCAAAGCAGAACTGACAAATGCACTGCTGTGGTAGTAACAGTAGTAACTTGGTTGTGATAACTGCATATGGAGGTCTCAAAACTAGTTTCCCATACTGTTTGCAGTACCAGGAAAATGGTATTTTATCAGTGACATATATTCCTCGAAGATTTATGAAGTTTTCTCCACAGTTTGTGGAGAAGCACTTGGGCACTCGGGATGTTTGCCTTTAATGATATCTCCCTCTGCAGAGGAATGTCATGTGGCAAGAAGCACTGAAAGATTTGGCTGGCCCTAAAGCAGGGCAGCATGGAATAGGTGGGCCTGAGTCTTCTAAAAGACTCCTGCCAACCACAGTGGGAACTGCGCCTGCTTGCATCAACACTTAATTCACCCTGAAAAAAAGGCCTAATGATGGGCTGGATTTTTCTTAGTACAACTCTCTTGACTTCAGTGGAATATCCCTTGCAGTGAACTTGTCCTGACACACTCACATTGTGCAGTCAAGCAGAGCAGCAGAGGCTCTGGCTGGCAGGCCATAATCAAATCCCACTTCAAGCCTAGCCAGCCTCCTGCCTGGGGTTTGGAGCAAGGAGAGAGGCAGCATGCCAAAACCATCTCCTGCAGAACTGTGTTCTTCCCTATTATTTAGTTATATTGATGCTGACAAATGTATTTTGAATCTTTAATTTCTACTGTTTGGGACTACCTTGCCAGTTGTTCAAGGCTTACCTTACCAGTTGTTCAAGGCTCAGGTTGGCTTCTGGTTTAACAGCCAGATCACCATCCATGCGGCTCAGCATTCCATCTCCTGCAGTGTTTGCTGCGGTCACAACCAGCACCAGGACTGCTGAAAAGGAGTTTGCGCTGGCTCCTCTCCGGGTGCCATTTGCACCAGCGGCTTTAGGAGGCACTAGTGCTCTGCTCTGAGCGACAAAACTATGTTCCTGGTCCTGAGTGTGGCAGCTCCTGCCTTACTGACACGAGAAGGACAAGCAGGGTCTGTTCCAGGTTGTCAGGCAGATGCTGAGTAAGAGATGTAAGGTCATTTACTTCTCTAGAAAATTTCAGCATGAGGAAGAAAAATGAAAATAAGCCCTTCTGGTATGAGCACGCTTATTTCCCAGAGCAGTGACTAGAATCATTAGCCATTTGTACCTCAAATTCATGTAGGATATTGCTGTGAAGAAATAAATGTATACTGCATGATATTATGCCTTGTGACAGAAAATTCTGTGTAGAAACTGTTGGGAACAGGCAGGCACGAATAAACCTGGTATGCATTTCCCTATTTCTTGTACAATGCTGGAAACAACCTCCCTGTGATTTGTTAGAGCTGAGGAATAAGACCACTTCCCTTCACTTTCCTGCAGAAATTAATTTCAGATTTCCCATGAAAATGCCCTTACCCTATTGACAAAATACAAAATGCTGGACTTCACTTGTGGACTTTTGATGAAAAAAAGGAATATTTTTCACCATAAGATAAGCACTTCCACACACTGAAGATACTTGTAGGAGCTTTAACCTTCCCCTGCCAAGGAAAAAGCCCTCCCCTGTTGCTTCTTCTTCCCCCCCGCCCAATTAGTACCTAAGGCAAAAATTAGCAACAAAGTACTATGGCATTCTCTTAACAGCCCAGCTCATGCCCAAGTTAGAGGAGGTCGAGTGAGTTTTGTCTTTGATGAAAGAGTGATTCCTTGTCTTCTGTTTCCTAACAGACACAGCCTCGGAGACTGTGTATCTCAGTGGTTGCCTCGATGCTGTGATTGCAGAGGGACGGGGTTTGGTCACTTTGGGGCCACTTCCAGGTCTGTGTTCCTTTTTCTATTGCTGAGAAATAACGAGATTTGGGAAACTGAGCCTAGACTGCCCCAACTGTAGCAGTGGGTGTCTAAAACCTACTCCTGAATTCTTCACAGCATTCTACAAATACTCTACCTCACATGAACCACAAGTCTTGACTGAGACACCATTCAATCTGCTCTGCTGTGTCTGATTTGCATACAGATTTCCTGTGCTCTGTTTGTTTCTCATGAATGCATCTGAGTAGTCTGTGCACCTCAGGGTGATATACTGGAAGCTGCATCTTGTTGCCTGTGATTTACAAAAAGCCAGTAAAATACCTTTTGATCACTGGGCTGAGCTCAGATGTGTTTTGCTCTAATTGTCATTTTTTTGTGCATTTTCGTTTTTTATTTTTTAAAATTAAATTCAGCTGTGGTTGAATAGACTGATCTTATACCTGGTAGAAATGTCACTCTTATTGCAGGTACAAGGATGAAGCTATATAGTAGCTTAGTAAAACTCTATGCTTCTAGATAAATGAAATTGTGATTTACAGTTTGTAAAGCTTGAAAGTTCTCAACATAACAAGCTAACTGTGAAATGTTAGTGAGGGCCAGTGAAGGAGAGCAAGAAGCAGAAATCTTGCTTCACTGAGTCTGTTTACGCTGTTTCCAGCCATTGGTCTGAACCTGGCATTTCCAGATAGGTACCAAACCATCACAAGCCAAATCAAAGACAAGTCCCTTTTACGGTATAATTGCTGAACTGTATCAGGAAATAGTAATGATAACACCTCAGACAAAGCAGGTGTCATTTCACTATGGGACTGTGGTACTAAGCACTGATCAGACTAGTGAAATCACAAATCTGGGAATGTAGGAAGGCAGAAGTAATCCTTACAGGTGGGGTGTTAGCCTGAATGGAAACATGCAGGTCTTTGGGCAGACACCAACCAGAAAACCTGCCTAACAAACACCATCGACACCGCTGCCAGCGAGGGCAGTGGCTGATAAGAGAGCTTTTGGCTGATACAAGTAGCAACATCCAGAGACAGGGCAAGAGCTTCTGTGTGGAGGAGAAAAAATTGTTGCCCTCTCCGTCGTATGGACCAGAAAGAATTGAGATATGTTAAAATCTAAATGAAGATTGTTTGTGGTTTTGCTGTTGTTCTGGGAGTGGCCTTGCAGAAGATAGTAACTCCAGGGCCGGCTATTTCTCATGGCGGTCCCATAGCCCCTGCCCATTGCCCTCTGGCTAGCCCCAGCCCAGTCAGCAAAGATTACACACCGCCACCTCCCGGTGCAACTGGGCAAGATCAGGGATTTGATTGCTACTGGAAATCCTGTGGGAAAGACTTCACCAGTCCTTCTTAAATTAAAACCACAGATAGTGGAGGCAAACAAGTCTGCACTAGAACATTAAAGACAGCTTGGGTAAATGAGCTCCAGTGGAAAGCAAAACTTTTATTTGCCTAAAATTACAATTAGAAGGAGGAAATGACAACAGGCTTTTCAGGATAACAAATGGGCTTTGTTGCAGTCTGAGGTGAACAGAAATAATGGCTACATCTGTCTGGTGAGTTGCCTCCCATAAGTGGTCCCTGAGCATTCATGCAGGTTTGAGCTGTTGGAAAACATGCTGGCCTGCTACATACTGGCAAGAGTTTGGACTCCTTTCTTCTTCCATCCCTCTCAGAGTTTTTCAAGACATGTTCCCATTTAAGTTCCCCCCAGTCAAGAGACATGGGGAGACCACAGCCTAGTTGGAAGTGGGCTGAGTTCATGAATCCCTTTCACATCGTTGTTATTATGTGGCGGTGTGCTCTCCCTTTCACCCCTGCACCGGCTCCTGCTCAAGCCATAACCATCAGCAGGAGGTGTTGAGTTGCACCTGGACTTTGGGGGATGGCTGGTAACACAGTCAAAACACTGTCTGGAGTGGGGACCTAGATATTTTGTTCACATGGGAAAATGACTATAAATCAATTATCTTACTCTATAAATAGTGAAGAGCCCAAGAACCCTTTGAGCTCTCTTGCATGGCAGCTGGCTGCACACCAGGATCTCTCCTTGAGTGGGGATGCTCACTTAAGGTTCTACTCCTCAAGGCTGAGAGATTCCTTGCAGCAACAGATTCTTGGTAAGTGACTAATAGCATGCTAAACTTTGAAAATCTTAGCTAAGTGATATAAGGATTGATTGAACATATATAATCCTTTAGACATAAACCATTGACCAAGTCTGGGACTGGGATTGGATCCAGCCACACATAGACTTCTCTCTGAGGAGGAGTTTAGAAAGCAAGGGGGTCATTTCTGAACCTTGTGACTCAACAGGAGGGTCTCCCTGACAGCTTCTCTGGCCCCGGCCTCTCTGCAGTAAATAATCAAGTGTACTCTGTCATCGAATCTCATAAAACACTGTCGCATCACTGTTTAATGTTAATAAATATTCCACTACTTCTGTCTTGTGAGTGAAGTTAATCACTCTGCCTACGACATACTATAAACCTCCCCCCACTGATGCAGAGAAGACTGCTGATTCAGTGCATCCCCATTTCTCTGCTGTTGGCAAATGAATCCCTCTGGCCTTTCATCCTCTGCAGTGATACAGGAAGCTCTCCACCACCATACATCTGTACTGCAGCACCAGCAGGCCTGGCTGAGGTTGCGATGGTCACATGCCATATTTAAATAGTTGCTTGCTTTTGCTATCTCATAATTACACAAGAGTCATTAATTGGAAGGCTGTAGAACAAAGGTTGACAGAGCTGACGTCTCCCACTAGGGATCCAAGAGCTAGAAGATTTCCTGACTACACATGTGCATTCTCTGCCAAAGGCTTATACAGCCCACACTTTCTTATGATTACAACTTTCTTTGAGAGAAAAATATATTCTAACAAGCAGCCCTTAATCCTTCAACTACTGCTACAAAGAAGCCTTAGAATAAGAGTTCCTGCAGTATAACACTTTTGAAATGTATGTGCCGGGAGTGATAAAAAACCTCTCTTATACTTGGAAAACAAATCTGTTTCAGTCGGGTGCACTCAGACATTCCTTCTGATTTGTTTAACATGCAACTTCGGTCCAGCCTGTCTGAACAGAGACCAACTTAATGAAGCCCAAAGATGTAAGGCTTTTAGATCTTTCCGTTGCATTGTGGATGAAGAAAAAGCAAAACTGCTGTGGGGTGGTGAGAATCAGACAACAGAAATAACATCGATATGTGCCTTGATTTATTCTATAGCAACCATATGGCAAGGTTTGTAGTTTCTGAATAGAGAGCAGAATTCTCTCAGAAGTTGCCACACAAGGAATCCATGAGGAATCCTTACAGCAAAGAGCCAGGTGGCCAAGAGCTACCCCACCACACATGCTGCTGTCAGAATGGAAATACACCCATACCAGAGCTGCAGCCATCTGCCCCGCAGTAGTGACCAGTTTCTGCCTGCCTCATCTGGTATCGCTTCCTTTAGGAAAGAGCCGCTCTTTCTGCTGTGCATTCCCGCTCTCTGGTTTGGGTCATTTCCAGGGCAGAGAAGAATTTGTGGAAGCTCGCAACACCTTCAGCTACAAGCACTGAGTACCTTCCTCATCTTTAGGCAGTGAATTTAGCCATTTCCTCCTTCCCTGTTGGCATCATTTCTTGATAGGCAGTGAAGCTCTGTTTATTGAATCATCTCGTGGGCTGAACATTTTCATGTTCATAGAACAAGATAAACCCAACTTGTATATTAACATTTATTTGGCTGGATAAATAAGCTCTTCACACTCAATGACATGTGCTTTTCTCCACCCTCAGACAGAAGCCTCACCCAAAATATAACTCATGTTCATTGTTCTGCCAATCTACACAATCTTGGTGGACTGAGGGAAGATTTTATGGCCAAAGGCAGGGCACTCAGTAATTCTTTTGGTTCCCCAATGGGCAGATCTAGTGGAGACACTCTGCTTTATCTCTGATCTGATGACACACTGGCAGAGAGGGGCTCTGTAAAGCAGAATGGGTCAGGTCCTAAAGGTTCCTTAGGTCAAAGTCAGCAAGTAAACCACTAGCAAACTGGAAAATGGTGCATTATATTGAGTCATGACATGCTGTAGCGAAATTCCATTCATCAGATGAGACTTTATTGCCACCCACAGATCTGCTGAGATCAGGTTTCACGTCAGAAAAGGTGTAGTACAAAAGTACTTTGATAGATGGGCAGTGCCTAAAAGACCTTGCATTCCTAAAAGATGAAGATGAGAGAAAGAAAGGATGTTTGTCTCTATGCTATAAGACAGACAATGGAGGAGGTGTACCTCCAAATTGTACACTGCTTCCCGGGGCCCTGAACCAGCTGATAATGCTTGGTGTTGCTAAAAATCACTATTTGGACAGGCAAGGGCAGCATCCTATGACATTGCCTTGAGCTAGTGCACCTCTCATCCCAATTTACCAGGTCTGTGCTCTGTGATTACGGCTAGATTGCTTCCAGACTGAGATTGGTGATTACACAGCCTGCCTGGCTCTCCACCCCCCAGTTTCTCTGAATTTCTTTGCCGTTAGCAAGTGTGGCCAAGTCAACATCTGAATGTACACCAGAACATGCACCATCATCTATGTGAATAGGCCATAAGAACCAGAATTTAACCACAAGTCTTATGTCTGGCATCTAACTGAAGGTAAGCTTTCAAGTTGGACAGGTTGAAGAATTGACAGAGGGGAGTATCTAGTTGCAATCATTTCACCATCGATTTGTTTCAGTCCGAAGGAGATTAAAGTTTCCTGCTGGCAATAGCTGGGCAATAAAACTGTGATGCTTCTTCAGCAATCACTGCAATAATATTAAATAAATAGATTTCATTGTTCAGCATCATCCATCACCACATAAGTCACTCAAAGAATCTTGATATAACTAGTTGGAGAAACAACCTTGGAGAAAAAGTTAAAATTCCTTGAAATCTAAAACCCTTTCAGAAATTGGAGGGAGTTTCTTATGTCTTTTACAGATACCTTTTATGTTCCTAAAGAATATTTTGTACACCATCTTTCATTCACATGCACCTCAGAGCATGACTCGTCCATACTGAGCCTAGTTTTTACCCACGGATTTCAGGGAGGGCTAAAGATTTGGGATGCTCCCATGCTAAGGACCCTACCTTGACATACCTGGAAATGTTGAAAAATATTTAAGCTGGCTAAAATGCACCATTCATCACTTTCAAATTTGAATGACTACAGGACCCCTGTTCAGCCCCTACTCTGTTCCATTAACCTGAGAACCAGACAACTCCTGAGTTCTCATTTCCACTGTGCTCTCAGTCATGCAGTGTCAAAGGACACCATTTAAGTATTCGTGCTACTGCAGAGGATCCCTTCCAACGTTGTACTTTCTACAGCTGCAATCTGAGGCAATTAAAGAACATGACTCAGGACATGTCTACACATTGCAGTGCAATGCAGAGATTTTCAGTCTACCACTGATTCACCCCATAGTGGTAGTTGCCCTGACTCACAGGAGTCATTATAAAAAACGATATTATGAACAGCTTCCAGAGCTGAGACTTCTATCACAACAGTTTGGAACTTTCAGTGCCTTGAAAGTACCAGAGATTATGCTAGATAACTGGGAAGAGTTAAAATATTTTTACGCATGGACAAACATTAAAAAGGCACCCTTTTGTAGTTCCTAGTCAAAGGCTGCCTAAAAGACTAACAGATATCTGGTAGAAACTGAAAGCCTTCCATTTTAAAGCGTCAGGTGATCAGGGCACTTTGCTTCTCCTGCCCAGTTTAAAATGAAGAAGCTTGGTTTTCAGAGGCCATCAGGATCTCAGCGCTTGGATGTCTTGAAATGGAGGCAGTCAGAATAACTGCTTACTTTAGAGAATTTGAGCAATTTAAAGTAGAACCCTGCTGCTGTCTTAAGTTACTAATGCTATAGCTAAACTGTTGTTTGGGACAACATTTTCCATAGGATTCTGAGCATCGGGTTTGGTTTTCCTGGTGTACTCCGAGCAGAACACTAGACATTGAAAAGAAGCTCCCCCAAAATGAGACAAAAATTCTGTTTGGTCTGTATTTCCAAATTCTAGTGACCTTTTCCTTATTAGAGGGTAGTGCTCTCTCCTTTTTATTTTTTTTAAAAAAAAAGGTTATAATTTGTGTGTGGGAAATTGCATTTATCAAAACTGTGCTTTTTGATGCCATGCCTGTTCAGCTTCATGAAGAATCAAACTTCTGGCTAGAATACAGTTTGGCCAGCTTCCTGTAACTGAATTTCCTATTCTGGCTGCATTAAGCACATGCAGCAGGCTCCAGATCAACTGCATGTAAGCAAAGCCTCATTTACCCAGTGCCAAAGTGTTGCTAGGTGTTAAAACAGGTAAATTATGAGGAACCAGATCTGGCATCCTGCTTCGTCCTCACTGTCAAACTGTGGCCCCAATACCACTGGACATAGACAAGTAGGAAAATAACAGCATCCAGTTCAGGTCTGAATACAGAGCCACATGAAAGGCATACTGGGACAGAGAATAGTGTGGCAGTAGGAAAGAAAATCAAATTGCAAGCAGCAGGATTTGGAAGTAAGATTGTGGAGAAACTGCAAAGACAAAACTGGGTGAGGTAGACAGATACTGGTGCGACAGCAAGAAAACTGCATGTGGGGATGGAAGTCCAAGAACTAAGGACAGGATCTGGGAGAGGAGTCTGGAACTGGTAAGATGACCAGAAGGAGCAGTCTGGGAGAGAGTGAAGGGAAGCAGGATGGCTCAAGGCGCACAGAAGATGGAAGAAAGTATTGTGCTCTGCTCCTAGAAAGCAGTGCCAAAAGCAATGGCAGAGCAAATAGATCATCTGCAAGTACAGAAACAGATGAAGTGTGAGGAACTAACAAATGGTAACACCATAAGGCAGCAGAGCTAATGAGCCCTACATCACTGGTAACTTAAAGGTATCTTTACAAACCCAAGAAAGTACTACTCTTTTTAGTGTGCTCTAACAAGGGTAGAAATTACAACACAAGAAAATTATTCCACCACACGCAGAACTGTGTTGAAAAACAAATCAAAGAAACCTCACACCTTTATATAATGTATTGAATCCAAGACTCAGTAATTTCATAGTGACAGAATTTCAAATCACCTTTTCTACTTCCTTCACTTTGGCCTCATTCTCTTAGGCCTTATGACATTTAAGGGCGTCTTCATGTATTATTTATCCAACAAGTATTGTTTTTCAATATTCTAAGCTGCTTCTACCTGTTCTCTTCCATTATCATTTCTTTACTTTCAGCACGTTTCCTGAACCTTTGACTCCAGACTAAAATAACATACTCCAAATGAGCAAAAATACTTAGCTGATTATTGCTCTAATAGCTGTCTCAGCATTCCCCCCGAATCAGATCAGCCCTTCTGATTATGATATTGAGTTCTAATGATTGTACACTGTGAACACCCAATCTCTGAAAAACTTCACCTTTGCTCTGTCACTTTCTTTTAAGTATAGCCTATATTTTGGTAACAAAAGTACAACTCTGTATTTGCCTTAAGTGAATGTGTGTGTGTATTACAAAGCACTACAGACCTCTATACCACTGTTCTACAGACTTCCTTATCTAATATATCCATAAATCTGTCAGCTGCACATCTCATCAGTCATGATTTTATGGTGTCTTCGACATTATTGCTCAGAATATTAAAAAGCATACTCCCAAGAACTGATCCTAAGCTACACACCCAGACTGTGATAACCCCTTGTTTATAGTTACCCACTGGGGTTTAGCAAATAACAGAGCTGGAAAAGGAACTCCTCAAAAATTAAAACTTGTTCTCATAAAATCATTTTGCATAGCTCATAGAACGTGGCTTTGCTAGAGGATTGCATTAGCTTCAAACTCTACTGGTTGCCAGGTGGGGACCACGTAAAAGTATCTATACTTACAACATTTATTCAGGTATTCACAGCTTGTGAATGATCACGCCAAGAAATATGAGATGTCAGACCTACAGAATGAGAGTGTCTCTTTGGATACACCCTTAGACATCTCTTCTACAGCCTAAGTCTTTAATTAAAGGACCACAGCACAGTTCAACAGTGGCCATTATCTGCAGTGCTGGGACTATCCAGACATTCATTAGTGCAGACTGGCCCTAATTGATGCCCCCTTCCCCTATAGTCTTACCCTTGTTTCATTTTAGGCAGACTCCTCAGCATCTGGTGGTCTTCGGAGATAGTGGAGGTGACAAAAAGGAACAGTAATAGCATCAGACAAGTAGGCTAGAGAAATCATTTACTTTCCTCCATTACTGTCTGCAGTTATGATACAAGGTGTTCAACTCCATAGATTTTGCTTCAGTCTGTAAAAGAGAGAAACTTATTAGTGAAATTCAGCCCTGAAGTATGGAGGGAAAAGAGGAGAGGATTGTGCCTAAAGATACAGAGGACTGCAGAGACAAAAATATTTGCAAAAAGTCCAAGAAAGCTCAAAAGCACTTGCAGCTTTGGCTAGGCTCACTGGGATCAATAGGGCAAAACACAGGCCTGTCAGAAGGTGTTCTTAAATGTCTTATTGAACAGAATTTGAATGGCAAAAGATTAAAGGTGATCTTATCCATTCTCAAGAAATTAATCAAAAGGCAAAGGTCATGACAGCTGGCTATTTGACTTCACCCTTGGAAACTACCCATGATTTTCAGGCCTTCACAAACCTAATACCAACATTAAAATGTAGAGGGATAACCGAAACAATAATTCTTTTCTCATTTTACTCATTTTATCTGCAGATATCAAAGAAGTTTGACAACTTTGCACAAATGTGAAGATGAAGTGGCTTGTGATGAAGAGCCAATTCGGCGGGTCCGCAAACAGGAGCAGATACTGGACTCCAGTCAGGTACGCACCAGGCCGTGCTGTCGCGGCTCATATCAAAGCTCACTTTTTTCAATACCAGGTGTGGTGAAGATGGAGTTTGGACTCAAAGAAGAAATCACTATCATGGCTCTTGCTCAACAACTGACGTCCCTACCACCTGAACTAACACAATAGATCAAAATCTGACTAGACAGAGGAAACGAAACTCAAGAGCGACTCCAGCATGAATGGAAAATTGCTGTGGCATTACTGCATGATCCCCTGATTGTATAAGCCCTGTAGGGGAACTGTGTAATGAGTAAAACAATCTCAACCTGGAGAATCCCCCCTGTGAGGAGACAGGTGGTGGGAGACATTAGGGTCCTGCCTCTGTGGCTTCCATCCACGCACCAGTCTCTTCCTGTCAGCGGGGACAGCCCACCATCAGCCCGGACTGGCTGCAGCATGGTCCCCTCAAGCAGCAGCTCCTGAGCTGGCTGGAACCAGCTCTGACTAGCCCAAGGCAGTTCCTGTCATCCCAGGCTGAGGCGTGAGCCTACCTGTGAGGGTCAAGGTGAGTCCCAGTATGGGGGAACCAGGGCCAGACACAGCCTGGGATGGCTGGGGATGTGGGGCAGGCCAGGAGAGCCCACGGTCAGGCACAGCCCGGGATGGCTGGGGATGTGGGGCAGGCCAGGAGAGCCCACGGTCAGGCACAGCCCGGGATGGCTGGGGATGTGGGGCAGGCCAGGACCTCAGCCAGCAGGGCCCTGGCAAGGCCAGAGAGTGGCCCCCATCTGGGCTGGAACGGGACTGCCAGGCCCATGGGCAGAGGCCCAGGTGAGGCCGGTAAGATCTCTTCCTGCACTCAGCACCCTGATGTGCTCAACACAAGATTGTCTTGCTTTTTAGTTCAGGTTTTAAGTAACAAAACCTTAACTCCCTACTTACCACCAGCTTCTGTTACCTGCATCTCTGGCACACGTCTCAGGCCGCTGCCAGGCCCAGGGGAATGTCCTTAACAAGGCCAGCTGTCCCAGTGGTTTACCATGGGGACTCCCAAAAGTCATTTACCATCTTCTCACCAAAATCACACTTGCATTTACAAAAGCCAGGGGAAGCTTAGCAGTGTCCCAGCTACCTGCCTTCCAGGGAGAAGCCTCACCTTTCACTGCACTTTCTGATGCACAGTTTTTTCTTTCCTAGATGGCTGACACAATGCAATTTGACTACTTTCATGTCTTGAGGTTGCTCATCTTCTCGTGTACCCTTAGTGGTGGATCACTGCCACCGTTTCACTTTTGTGAAACTTCAGTGTTCTACAAATCAGGTGAGTGTTCTAGTCCCTGAGCTAACCAGGTAATATCCCTCACCTTTTTCTTCTTTGGACCTGCTCATTTTCTGTGAAAAATCAAATACCCTCTGGGCCAGAAAGACAGTCTGACTCATGTGGGACGTGGGAGACCAAGGTACAAGAGCTCACTCCCCAGAACAGACAGTTGAGATAAAGGAAAGACCAGGTTGCCTTTTCACTGTGACCTCTGGCAAGTCCTGGCATCTCATACTATTCCACCCTGGGAAATAGGAACAAACTATTGGTCTGAAACCTGAGCCTAGGGAAAGATTTTCAGAAATAAAGAGCAAACCCATGTGGCTTCAATGAGTGAATGCAACTAGAGTAATTTATTGCACCTGGTCCTTTGAGCACAGCAGTCTGGAAACCTGTTCCTAGCTGTCTGCGTGCAAAAAGAGCTTAGAGCAATGCTTTACAGCCTATGGTTGTTTAAAAATTTTTTCTAAGTATATTATAGTATTATTTTATTCATTTTATTCCTCTTATGGATTTACATATTAACACAAGGCAATAGAAGAACTTTGGGATAAAATGAAAGCTATTTTCCATAGTAAAATCTTAACTGATTAGCATACTTAATTTTTTTTTTTTTTTTCATAAAGCTTTTCTCACAGATTCTCTGCTATACTCCATGTATAGCAGGCTTAGAATAAAGAGAATTTGCTAAGACTTGTGGGTGTCACACACTCCATGTCTAAAAGGCTTATTCAAAACTGCAGGGAAGATTTACAGGTTTGCCTCTCTTGAAAGCTCTGTACTTACAACATTAACAGTGTGAAAGGAATTGCCTCTGCTTCTGTTTCCCAGCTTTACTCAGATGTCTCTCTGTCACTGCTAATTATCCCATTTTGATCCTAGTCTTAAGAAATTGTTTTCATAAACCTAAACTTGTGGAGTTAAATGGATATTTTTGACTCACAGATGGTGTTTTGCTTAAATACAAACAAGGGAGAGAAGCATTCTACTTCTTTGAAAACATAATGTGATAGTGACCTGGAGACTTGGAGCTCTTAGGGCAGTGAAGACAAAGCGGAGATGTGAACTTTGTGATTGTTAAGACATCACAAGATTCTTTCTGAAGCCTAACATGAATTTTTGACACAGTTTTAAATGTTGCTCCTGGCACAGCTGCACTATGTGCTATCCAGGTAAATCTTATCTTCTCTCTTGTCTGGTTTGGTTATCAAAGAAAGGGTTTGCTCTGTATTGTATTATTCTTGGTTAGAGCACATTTACAGGCACTTCTGCATGCATTCCTGTATACAGGTGTGAAAAGAAGCTCATTTACTAATTATATTAAAAAGTCTTCACAGTGGATGTGGTCAAACTCGGGAATTGGAGAGGGAACCAAACAGGTCATGGTATTTCCACCGTGATAAGGCCAACTTAATATAATCTTGAAGTTACTTAAGCTTTAAGGAGGGTGTGAACCAGGTGACTTTCAGAGTTCTCTTCCTCCTTTAATTATTGTATGGTTCTGCAATTTGTATGCCTTTCCATGGGCCTGTACAGCTGGGGAATGTTGTCTGATATAATTCTAGATGAATCAAAGCATTACCATAGTTTTACTTATACAATTACACATGTGGGCATACTATCCTTAAATAAGGATAGAATACACTGATATTATTGGTCTGCTTTGGAATCTATAGTATTATCGTCCAATTTCCCTAGGCACAAGAGAAGAAGGAAGATTGTATGTGGCAGATATATCCGTACTCAATGAGGCATGACGGCAGGGGTCTAGCAGAAGTGTTTCCCAGCTCTGCATTTTTAAGTATGCAATAGATGCTTATTTCTGTAGAAGCTTCTAGATTTCTGGGATGATATATGATTTTAGTATAAAGGCAATATATTTTATCTTTATGAATCATGTTAATAGCCACTTACTCATATCAGTGTAATCAGTGATGCTCAGCAAGAACTGGATGTCTAATAAGTCACTGACTTGTCTGGCAACGGCATTGGCATCCCTGTTTCCAAGAACTATTTGCTTCCTAGGTTTGGTGTTCATTTCCCAGATCACATCCTCCACTCAGGCTCTTTCTTCCAACAGTGAGAGGCTACATTGCCATGCTCTTCTACCCACTAAACTCTAAAATAACATAACAAGAGGCTTTTCTCTTGTGTCCATATCCAGTGCTTTGGATACTTTCTCAACAGATTATGTAATATTTAAAGGTTGAAACATCATTTCTTAATTTAGATCATAGAAGTAATTTCTATGCATGTACTCTGTTTGATAATCAATATTTCACTTTATAGTGGTATGGTAGTTGGTATTCTTCATCTTTTATCTATACGTGTTTGACTTTGATTATCCATGATTTTAAGATTCGGCGGCCCAGAGGGAAGCTCAGAGGTATGAAATATAAACAGTTTGGATATTGACTAGCAGAACCCAAACCAAAGCATTTTAGGTTGATGAAAATACAATTCTGATTTCTAGAATGTCACACTTTGAGTGGACTCGATATGATAGAAAATGCTATCCAACTGTCTTTAGTTTCTTGAAAAGGAAATCACAGTCATACACTAAAAGAAAATAATCATCTCCTGTGGTTAGCTGTATATTCTAAACTTTGTTCACATAAATTTTTATGTATATGTAAGTATGCAAACACACCCAGATGTTGCCAAGAGCCTTAAATGGTTTGCTGATAAGAACCTTGCTTTCCTCCTGAGACATAAGCCGTGTTTTCCTGCATAGCTCAAAACTCAAGTACTCTTTTATAAATACAGTTCACTCAAAAGCAAACAGCAGAATGCTGATCACTCACTCTGAACCTGTCAGTGACACAAGTGATCTCCGTTTGAGTTTAGTTCATTTGAGATGCAGAGGTGGTAGAACAAAGTACAAATACCAATGCATTTCACAAGCTTCATACCTTGCTAGGGTCTGGAGTGTGTTTAGTTTGTGATCTGGGGACAGACTGAGCAATAGGTTAACTTTCCTGTCTCTCTCTGCTTGTAAAAGAGGCAGAAGCTGCCAGACTGAGACTATTTTTAGCTCAACTCAGTCACCTCTCAGTGGGTTTTCCTGTAGAATGGGCAGGGAGGTGTCTGTGATGCAGGTAATGGAGAGTAGTACATAGCTTCAGTGGTCACGGAAAGTGTAGGATTTAGGTCAGAAAAAACCATATGAATAGATGTTGACAAGCTTCTTCATTTTTAAATAATTTATAATTGTACATCTCTATGTATTTACATAAAAAGGAAATTGTACTAGCAATTTTTGTGAAGCAAGTGTAACAACAAGATTTAATAGCTTAATTGCTATATCCAGAGGGCTCTTTTGCTGTAAGAAGTGACCATACCTTAGGACTATACCTTGTGAGGAAGCAGCCTGATCCAGGAGGTAACAGATGTGAGAAGTCACCCTTCCTGAAATGACCAGGAAGATGTAAGAGGTTTGCAGGATTACTCAGGACATGAGGAATCAGGTTGGAAGGTAAAGAACTGCACCAATTCATTTGGGATCTGTAGAAAAAAATCAACCAGGCATAAACAGCTGTCCAAAATGAGGTTCAAGTAAATGAAAGGCTTGCTAATGTCAGAGTGATGAGGATGGGAAGGACAATGCAGACGTCATCAGCATCAAAGGAGCATGCAATGGTGAGCTGAAAATTCAAACAAACATCAGCATTCACTAAGCCAGGCCTGAGATTTCTAATTTTAGACATAGCTGCATCTGTAATACCAGCTACGTTATAGAGAACAAGCCAGGATTCTCTTTCTTTTAAACTAGGATGAACTAGGACCAGCACCACCAACTTTTACAGTAGAATATTGGAATTGAAATGGTGCAAGAGCAGAATCAGACCTCTGCAGTAGTCCAAATTCTTTATCTCTGTAGGTAGCTTGGTTTTACAAACTCATTGACAGAAATAGAAAGCACCACTCTGCCTCCAAAACGTCTTTGCACACCATGGGTTTGTTGTGTATTTTAGATCCAAGACAACAAATGTAAAATACTTCAAGGTGCAGATATCAAATTGCTGCAGTGATTCCAGTGAGCCAGAAGCAGTTGATTAGATTATCACTGAATAAAAAAAACAACCCTACATAATGAAGGCAATTAGAGAGATAAATATCAGCAGTTTCCTCCTGCTAGAGCTCTGCTCCCAAAATACATATTCAAAGTTGTCTTTTAGATCTCATATATTATTAATAGACAGATTTGGAAAAAATTATGGGATTTTATGAACTGATTGCACTTTTACAAACACAATTGCAAGTGTAGCACCCCAAAATTAAGAAGAAAGTAGTTTTACCTATCACGGTCTTTTCTTTATTCAAATATCCATTGGAATGACAGTGAAAACACTTTATTGCATTAATTGGGAAGAATATTATGTTCTTTACCTTGGTATGCTGGAAATGATATACATTGTGAGTGTATTTCAACTCAAAGATAAAAAAGGCCTTAATAGTTACAATTGTAGCAATATATTATCCATATAGTACACATTTATATTAATCTAATAAACTCATGAACGGTACCTTGAAAATGCATTTCTTTTAGGTTAGAGTATGAGTACTATTTACAAGCAGGAATTTTTTCCATAGGCAATTGACATCTGAGAATACTGACCAAAAAGCTGCTACCTTGGTTTGTTTCTGTTAGCTCTGCAGTGTTCAAAGCATAAGAAAGAGAATGAAATGTTAATCTGGCACCTGCATTCTAATAAGAATGGTACATTCCCTTTTCAGAATCATTACAGCTCTCAGACCAGGAAAAGGACAGCTTGAATTCCAAATCTAAGCTTCATTTGGAGAGACAGCTGTCAGAAAAACAACTTCAGCTTGTACTCAACAGAACACAAGTGCACTTTACTCATCAAAAAGCCGTATATTTATTTTCTAGCAACAGGGTTTTCTTGTGTACTTCCTCCTCGGCCTATCAAAGCATGTTACTTAACAAAGCAAAGGTGAGATTAGTTACGCTTCCGTATAATCTCAATGTGCCTGATTATGTATTTATGGGTGCTGATTGTTTGTTTGACAGCTCTGTAGTGAAGGTTTACCAGAGCAGTGATATGGGGGTAGCTCCAACAAGAATCCAGCATAGACAGATTTCTCAAGGAACCAGAGATCTGGCAGTGCCTTCTCATAGACAATGTTAGTAAAGGCAGACTGGGAGTTCCAGAAAGAGTGACAGAGATATTACAAGCATGCAAAAGCTGGCTCAGCCATTTGTTAGGACAGAGGAAGAACTTTACTACCTGAACAGAAACAACAGAAATACCCTTTTACTCACGCAAATTGTATCAATTTAACTAAAATTGATGCAAAACCACAATGCAGTTAAATCTGTGCAAAGCCCAATGAGATAGATTCATATTATCTGAAAATCAGATAAAGATGTTTAGTTTTATGTGCAAATTTACTGGACCTGATGTATTACAAACTACGAGAATCTGCACAGAATGCTGTTATTTAAGAACAGACATTTAGTTAATCCAGTTAAAATTTCTTCTAGATATAGCCTCAAAGAGACCAGGCCCTGGGATATGCATGTGCTGCAAGTGTATCCCAAGAAGACATCAGCAGTTCATACCAGCCAGTGACCTCTCTGCTTTGTGCTAGACAGCAGTGTAGTGGTCTCCCATAGTGTCTCTATGATGCTCAGCTATCCCCAAACCTATGGCTTAAGAGAAAGAGGTTTTGTACAATTTTCCCCACTCTTTAAGCTTGCTGAGCTCCCTGTCTTTCAGGGATCACACCACCACAGACTGAGAATTAACAACATGGTGAAGTGCAATTGCTATTTGTCCTAGAAACTTATATTCAAGAAAATTAAGTAACCAGATTTAGATAATTGAGGACAATTACATATGCTAGAATAACCATGCAGCAAATGCTGCAGTAGACAGCACTCACTAGAATGCATGAACTGCTGAGTTTGCTTCTCTTACCATTTGATTTTTCTTGCTTGGAACAATTTTTTGGGGGTTGTGTCTTCATTGTGCTGTCCCTTTGTGGGGGTATCAGGCTAATTCTATCTCCTGGGAAACATAACTTCATCCTGCAAAAATTAAAAGAGAGTCTCTTTAAGAGCCCCTTTCTGACCACCACCCAGAAATGAAGTTGTATGCAGTGCTGATTCTGTCCTTTTGAGGATGTTGCATGTCACACTGTTCGTTGACAAGCCCTACTATTGGCATCCTCTGCAGATTTTATGTGAGAAATCCGTTTATCACCTAAACCAAATTAGTTCCCATGAGTAGCCCCAGTGTCCCTTGTCAACAGGCAGCAGGTGAGGAGAATTTCTAATGCTGGCTGCAGGTGGGGCGAAATCTAGTGTCTGGTTTCAAAAAGAAACACAGCAGTACGAAGCATGAGGGAGTCAGTCATAGAGATTAGCTGCCATCGCTTGCATCCTTGGTTTAAGGCTGAAGTAAAACATAACTTGTCTGTAAGATTGTCTGCAAATGCCCTTCCTTGGAATGAATTTTAGCTTCATTGTATTTGAAATGAAGAACTGCTGTTGTTCTTCTTCCTCAGGTTGCTGTGCAGTCCAGACCAGTATTTTTATACAAATGGCAGTATCTCCCAGACACCTTTCAGAGATACAAAGCATACAGATGGAGAAGAGAAATAGTAGGCCTGCAAGGTGATCAGTTTTACTGTCAGGAGTGCAGGATACTGTCACATCCCACTGGAATCAAATGGCAAGTCATTTCCTTGTCATTTTTCCTGTATGTAAAAGAGGATATTAATATTTTTCCCTCACGGAAAAGCCCTAATCAGTACTCCAGTTCACCTTTCACAGAGTACCTGAGCTGGCATTAAACTGGAGTGACAAAGTGATAGAAAACGTCACACAGTGTGGGTGGAGACCATACCATGTTCTATTAACAGGAATGTTCATGGTGCTGCAGTGCCCCATATTTGCTGTGGGTGAGGTGGGATCAAAGACATCATCCGGACGGACAGATTTACCAGAAGGTTGCTTTCTTTCCAAGATGGACTCACATCTTCTTGTCAGAATCATACAGAGCAGCATGTGTGTACATGGAGGGCCCTTTGCTACCCATTACAGTTCTAAGGACAACTATTGCCCAGATAAACACTTAAAAGTGTGGGCAATGGTTTTGTGCAGGGAATGACTCTCTTTTGTCTCTAAATCACAGAAATCCTCTTCCCTGTTTACTGATTGGCAAAAATACACACATTTTCCTAGGAAAGTATTTTCATTGGAGAGGGGTGATTACCAATCAAGTGAACATCCGTCCTCTGGCTTTGGAAGGACTTGTGGGGCATGAGCTTGTGGCAGAATGCAGCCCCGGGCCCATTGTCAACATATCAGTTCACATCTAACTTGAATGTATTCGTGCTTCTGCTTGGCCTCCCTTGATCCTTCCTTGTTTCTTTTATTTCCCCAAGCAGCCTTCTCAGTTAATTGTTAATTGCAAGTGAAAATTTTTTGTGCTGAGCAGAGGGAAAGGAAGTTGAAGAAATTCCAGACTTAAATTATGAAGCCCTAATGACCTTAGTCATCAGAATATAACCACAAAGGGAAAGTGGTTGTAACTAAAAGGCCACTTTTCCAGAAAACCCCACTCCCAGAGACATCCACCTTTTAGACAAAAAAAGAGCCATGGTCTGGGGTTTCCAGGCAATGCAAGGAAAACTACATTTTCTGATACTCCTTTGATTCTCATTGCTCATGAAATCCAAGTGAAGTAGATAATTTGGCTGCCTTTGAGTCATTTCTTTGTAGACCCCCAATGCAAGGAACGCTGCAAAAGAACAGAACAGTAGAGGCCCAAGTGGCAGTGGGAATGATCTACCTGCTTTTTCTGTGCCAGCAACCAAGAGAGACTTCACTGCAGACAGAAAACGATTCTTTTATTTTTAAGCAGGTGCAATATAGTAGGAATAATATTTCAGCAAGTTCCTGAATTGTGCCCATGACAACATGACTATTGTGCGTAAATTCAAAGCTTGTTACATGCTCCACTGAAAGCTAGTTTCAGAAAGGGAAAAAACTCAGCCAACGTGAGATATCTCACTTATTCTAGCAGTGAAAGCTAGGCAGGAGTTTTAAAATGAAGGAAGTTGTCTTGTTATCAATGTGGGAAAAAAGTCCCTTTAAAATCGCAGACTTTTAAAATATACAATGGCAGGAACAAAAATTGCCAAAATCAAATCAATTTCTCCAGCAAACAACTAAGCGTGTCAAAGGAAGTGACACAGACTATGAGCTTTAAGTTCATATGTGTTTTTTCTCAAGAGAGATAACCCAGGAGACATCACTGATACACGGTTTGACAGATATTTATAATCACCTCCACCCTCTGGTCAATATATTCTACTGTTTCACTGTAGGTCGTCCTCATTTCCTCCTTGCTGAGTACAGCTGGTGGATTACTATGCAATCTGTACCACACAGAAGACTTAACTCTGTCTTCTAGCATGGAGACCCTCTGGCACTTACAATACACTTTAATTTTATTCTGTATTTCAGTGCTGAATACCACAGGGTAAGTAGCACAGTACTGAATATAGCTTAATTCAGGAAGCTTAGCTGTTAATGATAAATATCCTTTCTTCAGTTTTTAAATGTGGAATGTTTCTTCACTTTTTAAATGTGGAATATTTCTTCACTTTTTAAATGTGGAACGTTATACAATTGAACCATGTCATTTTTAAAAAGAAGAAATAATTTAATTTTATTGTTGCCTAATTCTGTACTGGTTCCTGTCTATGAGAGAAACCTGTAACACATGGATTTCTGATGGGACACCTGAAGAGGAGAGATCTTGACAAAATAACTGCAGTAGTTATAAAACACTTTTGACTCTGAATATAGCTACAGTAACCTTTGCCTTATGATTTGCCTGATGTGTAACCATTTAAAGATAGCACTGAATAGAGACCAAATGGCAATTTGTCACAGCTTTCTCTTTCTCATGGAAGAAGTCCAGTGAAGACCAGTGAAGAAAATTTTCATACTTTATCTGTCTTTCACATATTCTCTTTCCTCCTTAGCCTTAGCTTAGTCTGTTTTACAGTTGCTTGCTGCATTTCACTGATGAACAGATTGTGTGATATCTGCTCCTAACCTCCCTCGTTTCTCTAAATGTCAGTGCTTAGATTTTGAGGAACAGTGGGGACATTCACTGTGATGCATTCATTTAAGGACAGATTCTCTATACTGTGTCAAGTACTATAAGGATAATTAAGGAGAGGGCACCACAGAGGCTAGAACTGAACCTTGCCTCCTGAAACTGTAGACCACCGTCACAGCATGTCAAGAACTACTATTGTAGCCTTGTAGTCCTGGAAATTGCTTCCCTATGCAAAACACTCAAAGAGTAGAGTCATCTGTGCTGTGATCTGTGGTGAGATTTTGGTCTTCTGTCAACTCATCTCTGCAGGATGTGGTAGCACCACAAGGACTATGTCTCTGTAACCGCTTGAGTTCTACGGCATTTTCAGGGTAAATTAGAAGAGCTGAATGAGATGACGGCTTTGTGCCATGAGAGATTTGTAAAGGTTAAAGGAAATACATAGCCTTTCAACAAATAACAGTTGGTTATTTGTTACTGTACATTAGTTTACACACTTTGCTTTGCAACAGTGGAGATGGCAATGCCATTAGCAAGTTAATAGCAAGTACTTGCTATTATCCTGGTATTGTCTGAGCTGAGCTGCACCCATCCATCCCTTCCATAGCTCCCTGTACCCAGGAGAGCTGGTGGTCTTTCAGTTCAGTGGGAAACAGGGCAGAGGAACCTTTCACACTATATGAAGTGAACATATCCCACCTTTGACTCACTGTCAGAGCTTTACCATGGAGTAAGTATACATGGAAAGAGAAAGAGTCAGACGGATGAAAACCTGGATCTATTCAGTTATTCAGTGAAACACTCAAAGACGTATCTTGAGGTCCCAACATTTTTTTGTAAACAGTTTTTGAGTCACTAATTCCACAAGGGCTTCACTGTGTTGTTTTTCTTGGCAGGATCAAGCAAAGACCAACTGGTGGCTTGAGAACATGGGATCCTGAAACAGGTAACTGCATGTCATTAGTGCAGCTAACATCCAACACAGATTTTGAACATACTAGCTCTTCTTCCTTACTTTAATGTATTGTATTTCAGCTTACCTCACCAGATGTGATTTTAACAACAACTCAAGACCATTTTGTGACTGGACCCAACCTTGCAGTGTCAACCAGGGAGTGTGGATACGAACCAAGCATGACACTCCGACGGATGGAACGGGTCCTGATGGAGACTACCCTGATGGAAGTAAGTGCTCTGCTGTGGCATTGTTAATTTCCTTTTGAAGAGAGTTTGACTACCTTTCTTCTTTCTCTGAAAGAGAAAAGAGATTCATGAAGCCCTTTGAAATGTGTCAGTTTCTTTCATGCCTGTCTGAATTTTTACCATGTCAGTTGTGAGTAAATGAAACTGGATTGCTTTATCATGGGTTGGAAATCGTTGTCAATGCATGGAAGTAGAAGGAAGCTAATTGCATCATGCTTATGTCTCATAGAGAATGCAGTGACGTGCAACAGATCCTTATTCAAGACAGGTCTTGTGGCCAAATTACACTGATATCAGTTAATGGCAGTTATGTAATGATCACTGTACTGGCAATAAATATAATGATCACTGTACTGGCACTAGATAATTCTAGCAAAGTGTTACAAAATCAAGTCTGAAATTAAAGAATATCTTTAAAAACCTTGTCTTCAGGTACATGTGATTGGAAAACTGAGGTCTAACATGGTTATATAATCAAGTGAGTGCTTAGTATGCCTCCACCTATCTGTTTGAACCACTGTCTTTGCACTGGCAGATCAATTTATGGGGGATCATTCAGCAGTCATAATGCTTTCTGTAATTATCCTGAGGCTGAAAGGTCAGCTACTGTCAGACTCAGTAAGCAGATTAGAACAGGATTAGTTGGGATTTTTGCTGAATAATTTTCTGCATTTTTAGTGTTTTGATAATAAAAATTAAAATTGCCTGTTGAAAGAAGAAATGAAATAGTTTTAGTCTGGATTGACACAAATAATAATGTTTTGCTTTTTTAATTGACACAGACCATATAACTTTAAATGTGATTTACATTTTCTTGCCAACTAAAACATATGACTGAATGTTAGATGCTACGTGTGGAGCCATTCTTTATCATATAGAAATGGTCATTCATTTCTTTTTGATTCCTTTGCATAGTCAGATGGGAGAGACTTGACTTCAACTGCATTGAGGAAATCTAGCTTTGATCTTATCCCATAGGAAGCAAAAAAGTTCAGCCCTAGTAAAGCAAACTGTGATCTCACATCGAACCAATTCAGACTAAAGCATTTCAATTCCTAAAAGAAACACTGCGAGTTTCTGAATTTTGAAAATTTTCTTTCCTCTTCATAATGTCGAACCTAAATATTTTCATAGAAATATCTGCATTGCTTTCTATTCCTTCCATTTTGAGACAAAAACAAATGCTGACAGGCTGGGATTTTCCTTGTGCTAAGGATTTGCTCATCTTGAGACCAAAAACTTCAGAAAAAAAGTTATATCCTGCAAGAGAAGGTGCATAGCAGATTGCATTATTTTCCTTTGAGGAAAGAGGAAACTGAACATGGATCAGTGGGGCACTCTGTCTGGAGGTATTGTCACTTGAGAGAGGCCTACATCTTTAATTGTGAACCTAAAATAACTGTTCCTGTGAGATGGGATATATTTGCTTTGCTCTCCAGCTCACAGTCTAGTTTAGCTAACTACATGGTGCTAACCATTGCAATGTAAATTCCAAACGCCCTTTACTTTGCTTCTTTGCACTGCTAATGATGTCCTTGATTTCATCCAGAATTGAGCTGTACTTCAGTTTTAAATGATACTTAAGAAGTTACAGATTCAACCATATTTTAATTTTTTCACTCTGCAGAAGGCTATTTCATCTACCAAGAAGCAAGTAATTTGATTCCATTCGACACCAACAGGCTTGAGAGCCCGGATACTGTGGTTTCTAAAAATATATGCATAGACTTCTGGTACTATATGTTTGGATCAGAAGACATGAATGAGTTACGAGTGCTCATCAAAGACAGCACAGAAGAGTCTATGGTGTGGAGTCGGAAGGGGAACCAGAGCTCCTTTTGGAACTATGGTGCCATTACTCATACTTTTCCAACACAGAGAAAGATAAAGGTAATATATTTTCAGAATAAATCTCTTTGTACAGTCCCAGCATTTGTTTTCCCCTTGCAGGCTGCAAAAGTTTGTGCATGTAAACTAGAAAATATAATCAAGATTTGCTTGGTTTATATTTTGTAAATATAATGTCCTCATGCTCTATACCAATGAATTAAGAGAAGAAACAAACAACCCCCTGAGTTTTACTGGTGCTGTTAATTAAGGGATAAAATATATTTAATTTTCTCCTTCATTTTATCACAAAGTCAAGGACTTTAGGTGCCTTAATTAAATGCAAGTTTTTCTGCTGTGAGTTAAGATTTGAACTTTGAGATGCTGTCTACATTTGACTCCTCTGTAGAATCCAGACAACTAATCTCATAAATCATTTATCAGTCAGGAAAACAGAGGGCAATGTTTCCTGAAGTCCTTACTCTATTACAGAATATGTATTTTAGGCTTCTGAGGGAAGATAGAAAAACTGTTATGACCTCAGCTTACTTGATGCCTTTAGAGATAGACCATAAAGAATATTTTGAAAAAATGCTAAGGGAAATGCTCTCATATTTGCCTAACCAACTCTGATGCAGTAATTGACTTTGTGTCCTGCCTAGGTTATTTTTGAGGCTGTCCGAGGACTGACAGAGTATGGGGATACGGCACTGGACAATGTGAGAGTAAGGGATGGATCCTGTGGTAAGTCTGTGTTTGCACTCCAGTGTATACCCCTTTTTCGTCTTTGTTTAAGCTGTTGACTATTACTCAATTCCATATACAACATAGAAACTCCTCATAACTTTGAACCACAAAAGAGAAATGGCAAAAACTTTACAGATTGCTTCATTTGAATGTTATCTTTTTTGTTGTAGTTTCTTTCTAAATCTTTCCTCGCCACCTCAAATGTTAAGAACAAGCTATCCCATTTTCTGCAAATGTGACCATTTTCACAAGGTCCTGCAAACTTTACCTTTATTTTAAGTCCAAAGTGCATCTCTAAACCCAGCCAAGACCATGCACATTGGTCTTGGGTTCTCGATTAAATGTTCTAATCAGAATTTTATGGCAAATCTCAGCTCATACAAACTCATCAAATACACAGCACTGCCCTATGTCACAAAAATAAATAACGGTGAGTCAATAAAGCTGAGACATACTACCAGCTCTTAGTATGCATCAGCAATTAGAGCTTGATCCTTGACCCTGTGACAAATCAGCCAAGACTGGCACAGGCTGTGGGTGACTGGGGTCTGGAAGTGAACTACAGTTTCATCCCATCTTAACTGACAAGCATGCAATACTTAGATAACGTGAATTGAACAAGAATTTGCTGAAAACGATATAGAGATTGTCATTAGGTCTTAATAGGCCTTGCTCTCTGTGAAATGCTACTCATATAATGACAATAAAATGTTTCAAATTTACGCTAGGCAGGCTGAAGACTTCTATTCAGGTCCAAATCCTCAGAACATATAATTTTCTTTAAAATTTTGTGAAAAATACTTGGGGCCTTTTGGAGTGGGGGAGCTAGGGAAAGCCAGTTCTTCATTTTCCCAGGCATATTAGCACATGATTCAGTCACTGGATAGTGTACTAATATAACTCCATGACACAAGAGAAAAGTGCTCCTCTCTCTGTTAAACTGTATGGCTACTAATGTAAAAGCTAAGTGAGTTATTAGGTCTGGTAACAATCAAAGTACTCTCAACCTTTTTGTTTCTACAAGAATGATTGATTGAACAGTTTTAATCAAACTGATGAAAAACTAAATATATGTTCGTTTGGCACATGAAAAAATAGCTTCCAAGGCAACTTTACCAAGCAGTCTTTACATTATGATGTTTGACATTCATAATGTCATTTGCAGAACTTCTTCACCTTAGATCTCAAGGGACAATAATCTTAGGAAGAGGTTTTCTTCTGCTTTTTTGGTCAGCTCTACAACAACATTAATTTAAAGCTTGTTGAGAAGTATACGCTGTGGGAATACAGCCATTAGCAGTATTTTCTGATAATTTTTTTCCAAACTTGAAAGAGCAAAAAGAGCAATTCTGGGCTAAACATGCAAAAACTACATTTGCAATGCAGTAGAGAGGTGGATGTGAAGAAGTGGGCAAATAAGCAACAGGAGTACAAGTGCACGCAAAGGAGCTGATCCCACTGTGCAGACAGGTTATTACAAAATAACTTCAGCTTTGAAGTTAGAACTCAAAGCTCAAACGGGATCCTCTTGTGCAGAGATTTATCACTATACACCAGACTTCAAGTCTTAAGCACTCAAAAGACCTACACATCCTCATTTTTAAATACAGGCAGTTCCACTTGCTTCAATGAAAAACTTCTAACTTTATGCTGGTGAAGAATAAGTGGAAATTCATGTATGTTGGTGTGTATGTAGTGTTCAACCTGTAATGTTATGACTTGTATTGCCTTGTCTTTTCTACCAACAGAAGCTGACCCTACCCCTATTCCACCAACACCTACACCAACAGAATCTACACCACCTCCAATGACAGGTAATTTTAGCAAATCACATATGCTAATCAATGGGCTGTAGAAGGGCACCTAAATTTTTTACCACCACTGCTACTTATTGGCTTCAGTTAATTTCTTTGAGTATCTCTCTATGGCATTGACTTATGCCATATAAATCTGCATTTTCTGGTTTTGTTCTTCCATATGTAATCTGTAAAATGGGGATGATTGTGTTTTCCCACTGCACAATGAAGTTATGAGGCAGCTTTTCTGGATAAATCCATTTATTAATGAGAACATATTCCTTTTTCTGTGTCTAGAAGCAATCTGCAGTATACACGGGGATCCTCACTACTACACATTCGACAAGCAGCGTCATGACTTCATGGGCACTTGCACCTACACCCTCTCCAAGCTGTGTGAGAGCAACAGCTTGCTGCCCTACTTCAATGTGGAAGCAGCCAATGAGCACAGGGGAGGGAACACGCGTGTGTCCTATGTCCAATACGTGGACATCGATGTGTATGGCTACAGGATCAATCTGGGTAAAAATAGAATTGTTAAGGTAAGGGTGGAGCCCACTATCTATCATCAGTAACTCATAGTGTGCATGAAGAAATTGCTGTACAACGACTACAAATTTCCAGCATACATACAGTAATATATAGAGGACAGTCAGAGATTTAGGAGTAGGCGTAGCGTGGAGTTCTTAAACATTGGAATTTCAGGACTGAAAACATAGACTAAATTTTGTGCTGTGTTGCTAAAAGGTGGATTAGAGCTGACACTCCAGATGGGGCTGGTGGGCTAGCCTACCCTTCCAGCTTGCCCTGCATGCTCAAACCTGGTCTGCGACAGGAAATAAAAAGGCTCTGCACTAACTGAGTCTATGCCGGTGGCTCTTTCCTTATCCTGCGTGGTAGATAGACTGTAAAGCTGTATGCTCATCCTTCATTTCTAGTTATTCCCCATCACTGCTAACTTCACTTAACAAAGCATTTGCCATAAAGCAGGGCCAAATAAGAGTCCTAGAGTGACAATATGATGACTCTTCTCACACTCATGTATCACTTGGCCAGCTATTGTATTTTAAGGCTTCTTTATAACTCCTTTCCATAAAGGGCCAAGGCAGCAGACATGTTTGTTTCAAACCCCCAATATATGAATAAGTCACCTTACTTCATTACCACCTGTATAAGAAAATAGTACAGTGATTTATGTGACAGGAGGTAAAGTTTTAACTGTACACCAAGACCTTTCCCATCTGGCCTTAGAAACATAGTAAACTCATAGACCCACATTTGTCCAACCGCTTCTCTTTTATACCTCTCCCCTGTATTTACTGTTTTTATTATATGTATGTTTCTAAGTAAACCAAACTTTCTTACACGTGTAATAAGAACAAATGTTCAAAGTAGATGCTAATTTTAATACTTTTTAAAGAAATTGAAAATTTTACTTGGACACTTACTTTCTATCTTCTGGCATTTCATATATGAAAATTAAAAGACAGAGAGAAAGAAACAAAAAGAAGCTCTTTCAAGATTTGTCTAATACTGAAAATCTTCTGGGAATCCATTCTAACTACATTTTTTTAGTCTTATTTGATCAAAAATAAAAGATAGTCTGTCAGCAGTAACAGCTCACCGACCTATGTTAAGTCTTGGACTTCCGCCAGCTGGGTCTGGTTCACCAAGGTCACTTTGACCGCACTTGGAAGTTACGTAGCTACATTATTATGGCCTCAAGGTCCTAGATTATGTGTGCATATACGACATTCATGTCAAACAATACTTAAGATAATGTGAGTTCTTAGTGCTATTACAAGCTCACTGTGCAAGTCCTTTGATCAATATAGAGATATGATCTAAGAGAGGCACCATTAAAAATACTTCTTTTGAAGTGATTCGAATGCTTGTCCTTCTCTGTGCCCGCAGGTTGATGGAGTCAGCCAGGTGCTCCCTCTGACACTGGCACAGGGTATCAGTATTTCCTTCAGTGGGCAGTATGTTGTGGTTACTACTGACTTCGGGCTGAAAGTCAAGTTTGATGGAAATCACAGAGCAGAAATCACTCTTCCCAATACCTATATGTCTAAAGTCTGTGGAATATGTGGAAATTATAATGGGCACAAAGAAGATGACTTTCTTAACCCAGATGGAGGGATGGAAACAAACTCGTCCAGCCTTGGCAACAGTTGGCAGGTTTACAATGACTCCAGGTAGGACTCCAGCCAGGATATTAGGTCTTATCTGTTGGCTCTGCAATGACCAGTGTTTTAAATAACTGTTTTATGTGAACCAAAAATGTCAGGCACATGGAATAATATATATACTTGTCAGCGTACTTAATTTATCTATCTGGATAAAGTTTCACAGCAAATTTAACTGTGCTTAAAAGGAGAAAATTTGAATAAAACACTGCAGATGCCCACTAAGGTTTCAGTTATTGTTATAGTATATTAATGCTAATACTTGAAGATCCTGTTTAATCTCTTCTAAGATACTTTACCGTTTATTTTATAATTTCACAACATATTATTTAATGATAGTAGAGGTTTAACTTCAAATGCTTTTACTTTTTGTTTGCGCTTCCTAGGTATCTTCCATGTAGAAAGCTTGACTTAAAAGAAAACCAAAATTAATATTTATGTTTTTTCCAGGCCTCTCAAAGTTTATAAGGTTATGATCATATTAAAATCTGAGTTTCTATCCTAACTATTTGAAATGTAGAGCTGTAAAATATGCTTATCCTGGGGACAGCCCTGTAGTTTTGTTAGATGTGATTTGAAAAGCACCTTAGGTGCTAGTGCTTCCAAAGTTCATCAGTGAGTTTTTCCACATCTTTTTGTTTTTCCACACTAGATGCTTGCCAGATGATGGCCATACCCCAACTTGCACAGAGGATGAAAAACATATGATCGAAAGCAATGAATATTGTGGTCTGATCACAGATCCCAACGGTCCATTCCAGAATTGCCACTCAGTAGTTGATCCACAAAGTTATTCTGAAGCCTGCCAGTATGATCTCTGTGAACTTCACCTGAACAACGCAGCCCTCTGTGAAAACCTTCAGGCTTATGCAGATGTGTGCCAAGCTGCAGGAGTCCAACTGACACCATGGAGAAATGCAACCTTCTGCCGTATGTATCAAAGATTACTGGAAATTACCACTTGTCAGGAGGATATAATTAGGACTTTCTGAAAACAGAGCATTAGAAGACACTTGAATTCATTTAAACATTGTGAATCTTGACTGATCACTCTAAAGATTTCAGGGTTACATATAGTCCTCAGTTTGATTTCTTTGGGAAGATGCTAGTGAAAACAGTTAAGATGCTTCTGATGAAAGGACAAAATGCTGTCTAGTTCCTCTTAAATTAGAATTGGAGGCTTTTCCTTTGAATTCCTTTAATGCCCCTATATTTTTGTTCAGCGGGTATGAAGTGTGTCAGAGACATCTGACTTGGAGAGTTTTTTACCTTCTGAAGAAGCTATGCCTAAACTTAAGTGTCTTTGAGGAAAAAAAATCTCATTTTGCACATGCTTTGTAGACATGTAAGAGTCTTACCCACCCTCCCTGCTCCCAGCCTCTTTACCCTGAGCGGTGGCCAGGCAGCCAGTTAACAGAAGGGAAGCTATCTGCATCTTCTGCTCCTGCAGCAGCCTCAGCAAAAACATTTCAGGGCTGATACCTTATAGGATCAGAGAAGGGACATGAGCCAGAGTAGAATAAAGGCAGAGCTATAGATGGGGAAAAGGAATCCAGGCAATCTGGGACAGTGAGAAAGGACCTTTGACTAGGAACAGCCAAGGACTAATGAATAGGCTAAGTGTAAGACCCTGGATTTAGAGAAAGCAAGTAGGAGCTAGAAAGGAAAATGAGAATTTGCTTAGAAGTCTAAGGAAAAGAAGAAGGATAGGTTGAAACTGGCTAGGCAGAAAGCCATGGACAATGAAGTACAGACTAGGTACCTGGTCTGGGGATTGGAGCTTGTTCATTTTGCAAGAATGATGAAATTAGAGATGATAGGAGGAATAAACTTGAGGTCAAACAGAGATGATGTCTGAAACTCATAGTTGTAGCAGGATGAAGGAGGAACACATCTGATGAGCTGAGCAGGAGATCTGGGATAAAGGGAGAAGGAGAGTACTGGAAACACTGTCAGTGGCACAAACTCACATATGTATAAGAGAGGAAGGAGTGCCAGCCATTCATGCCTATGGATGTGGAGGAAAGCATCAGTGTCCTCTACAGACAGAGTGATTTTCTTTCAGATGGGAGAGGAGGCAACGCAGGTAGGCAGCCTGGAATAGGGGGGAGGAGGAGACAGAAAAAAAAAGAGGCACAAGACAAAAGGTGTCAATTATTAAAGTAATAGATAGAAGTCTGTGCTGGAGATTAAATGGCAATAATGACCTTTCTTCTGTGAATGCTGGTAAATAAAGAACGTTTCTCAAGCATTCAGGCATATATTATAGAAAAAAATACTATCTTTGGAACAAGATTTAAATATAGTCTGAAAGTCTTGAACAGATCTGCTTCCACCAGAATCAATGTGAAGAACACGAAACAGTGATCCAGTGCCCTATATGTCTTTCGTGCTGAAGGAGATGGGCAAACTCAGGAAAGAGACTTTTCTGTAAACACTGAAATGACTGAAGCCTGATTTCTTTCTGACTTTTGTTGCACTTTTGACTGCAGTTATCTAGCTGGAGCATTTTCTCTGCTGGGTACATTACTGAGGTTTTCCCTCACATAGATTCTATGGTTTCTAAGCAGGAGTGAGCCCTCTCTGTAGCTGTTCTTTCTGCTGAAGGACTTTGCAGGATCTCTCCTCTTTGCCTTGCACTTATTTCATATAATGGACCTGAATATGGTTTTGTCCTCTACCAACCTCACCAACTTATTTACAACAAGTCAGTTGGGTCAAATTTAGTAAGTGGGAGGATAAGCAGAGAAATGTATGATGTAATTGTGTGATCTCTGTCTCCTTAGGAAAGCAGGCTAAAAATAGAGTGAGAAAACATGCTATTAAAAACTGAACTGCATCACAAAAACATATGTGATCTGAAAAAAGATTGTTCAGAAAACTTCACTTGTGGCATCTTCTCACCTGAAAATCTCAGTGTTTAAAACATCTAATTAGCTTCGGTATCTACATGTTGTGTGCATAACAAGATCAAAAATAGTATAGAGCACTTACACATCCTGATTATTTAACAAACATTGGAGATGCTGGTGAAGTGAAAATACATGAATTAAGAAGCTACAATATGACTACAATTAAAAGACTAGAACTTAAATATGGCAAAGGTCCAGGACAAATAACTAACATCACCAGTGTTCCTCATCCCAATGCAAGAATTCAAAACAATCCTCTTCAGGAATAAGAGATCTCCTAGGAAACTTGATCCATGAGGGAAACTTTAAATAGCCCAAACCTCAAAAGAAATTGAAGTGTGGTAAGAAAGCAAAGGCAAGCATCAAACTACGTTAGAAGTCCAAGATGTCCCCAAATATTTCAAAACAAAGCAGAATCAAATTACAAAAAAACCCAATACTTCAGTAGTTAAAAAATAGGTCAGCAGTTAAAAAATACTAATAAGTAGGTTTATCTTTTATTACACAGCACTAACCTGCTCTACCAACAGTCACTATGAGCCCTGTGGTGCAGCCTGCCCTGCCACCTGTGTTGACCCAATAGCACCCTACAACTGCAGCCTGCCATGCATGGAAGGCTGTGTGTGCGACAGCGGGTACCTGCTCTACAATGACCGATGTGTGCCCAGCCAGCAGTGCGGGTGCTGGCACAACGGGCAGCACTACCCGGTGGGCTCGGAGTTCTGGACGGACAACACCTGCTCCTCAAAGTGCACGTGTCCCGCGCGGGGAAGCAAAGTCCAGTGCTCCAGTG
>VXBO01014186.1:30014-40049 GCA_013400135.1 Rhinoptilus africanus
AGATGGGGGCTGACCTCTTCTCCCTGGTGACAAGGGATAGGAAAAGAGGAAATGGGTTCAAGTTATGTCAGAGCAGGTTTAGATTAGATATCAGGAAACACTTTTTCATTGAAAGGGTTATTAACCATTGGCACAGGCTGCCCAGGGAGGTGGTGGATTCCCCATCCCTGGAGGTGTTTCAGAAAAGGGTAGATGTGGTACTGAGGGACATAGTTTAGAAGTGTTTTTTTTGTCAGGGCAGGTTAATGGTTGGACTTGATGATCTTAAAGGTCCCTTCCAACCTCATTGATTCTATGATTCTATGATTCTAAGTGTATTAGGGAGCTGCAACAGGTTCAAGTTCTTCCAGTAGTTTGTGGATGCTGGTTCTGTCAGATTAGGGCAACACTGTGTTATTAACTGGGAACCTGCTCTATACAGAAACACAAAAAGGGGAGCAGTCTGCTACGGGGTTGTAGAGCTCATATGGCTACCATCTTGGTTGTTATAAACTTCTGGAGTACTTACACATAAATTTACATACAACCCAGTCAGCTGTACTGGCAGCTTTCAACTCCACGTTCAAGCAGTTTAACTCCTGCATTCCCACTTCAACAACTCTCTCTCCACTACCTTCTGCATGCCAGGGAGAGGCAGCCAGAGATCACCAACATGTCCACCTCCAACCCCCTACCTGTTCAGAAACCACTGTTCTTTTTTCAATTAACAGAATAAAACCCTCTTTGTTAAACACACTTCTAATGGCCTTATGGAGATAAGTAGGGGAAAACTACATCTGTGACACTTTAAACTGAGCTCTTTGCTGTATCAGAGCAAAAAATGCTGTAGGTGGTTCAAGAGTAGCATTTGCATAGGTGTCTGCAGAGGACAATGCAAGCACAAATTGTTGCATACAGCAGTTTTGTGGATCCTACACAGAAAGGAGAGAACAACTCTGATCATACGTGCCTGTAAATCCATCATTTGCTATGCGGAAGACAGCTTCCACAAACGATGGTTTCAAATCCAATGCCTTGATGAGTGCTACCGTGCTGTATTCCAAGCATAGGTTGTTGTTTATTTCCTACTCCATAAAAAAACAACAAACAAACCAAAAAACAATATCTGACAATTCACACTATGATCATGCCAACAAGCATGAGTTGGTCAAAATTCTTGGTGTACTGAAGATCTGTTGTGGTATACTAGGGAAAAAGTTACCCTGATCAGAAAGTGACCAGCCAGAGTTCATGCCCGTACTGTAGTCCTTCTTAGGCTATTCCACTATCTGATGACCTACAGGAGTGCCAAAGTATTTTTCAGGTTCTTCTGCAAAAACCTTCACAGGGAAGTCAACAATCTCCTCCAGATCTGTCACAGGGACAGACCCTGTGCTGTTCCTGTGTGCTGCTGAAGGAATAATTTCCATTCTCTTCTCAGGAACATAGCTTCAATGTTCTTAAATCTGATGCAGCACTGGTCCCCATACCTTTCATAACCAGCTATAATCACCTGCCTGGCAATTTTGGCATACTACCAGGGAGTTACTCTAAGTTGTTTTCCCCAAAAAGTTAGCTAATAAAGCTATGTCTGAGATTGTTCAGGTGGCACATCTAAGGATCTATCCTGTATTCTGTCTCTTTCTTTTTTGGTTGATCATTACAGTGCAAAGTCAAACAAAATCAACTGAAATTAAATGAAAGGTTTTGTGATGCTCAGAGTGTTAGAAGAGTTTATAAATTTCCAGAGAAGACCTTTGTAAAATATACACACTATGACTTGTAATAGCTAAAAGAATACCAAGAAAACAAAAGAAAGCCCAAAGACAGTAGCATAAACATAGTTAAATCCATGGCCTTTGCTAAATTTTGAGAAATGTGTTGGGAAGGAAGGGCTCATGTGTATTTCCAGAATACTATACTTGTACTTGTGCTCCCAGACAGTGCTGGAAAACCTCACCATTGGTATTTAAGAAAGAACTTAAGAAAGATGGGAACAAACTTTAGCAGGGCCTGTTGTCATAGGACAAGGGGTAATGGTTTTAAACTAAAAGAAGGAAGATTTAGACTAGATGTAAGGAACAATTTTTTTATGCTAAGGGTGGTGAGACACTGGCTCAGGTTGCCTGGAGAGGTGGTAGATGCCCCATGCCTGGAAATATTCAAGATCAGGCTGGACAGGGCTCTGAGCAACCAGTTCTAATTGAAGAAGTCCCTGCTTATGGCAGTGTGTTGGACTAGATGGCCTTTTAAGGTCTCTTTGAACCTAAACTGTTCTATGATTCTAAGAGAATGCTTTGAACCTTGTAGGATTTAAAGATGTAAACCAAAGAGATTGCTTTGAATTTACAAATCATCTTCCCTAATCAAGTTATGGTCTAAATCCTTTGTTTGCTTTGATTTCCTACATACTTGTTATGGTGTGAGATCGACGGATACACAGAGGTTCTGGAATCCCCAAATTCCAGATCAAATAATGAAAATTATGTTTCATGGTTCTTATTTGCTTTGTAATGAGGAGAAGTTGCACTTTTTTTTCCATGGTTTTCAGAATAAGCAGAAGTTTCAGTAAACTTGTAACAGTGTCATAAACTTCACTGAAAATATTCTAAAGATTCCATTGCTGAATATGCCTCTAAACATGTGTCTGTATTTTTAAGACGGTGAGGAGTCGGCAGTGCATGCTGACTTAATTAGTCATGTGGGAGTATATCTTCTTATGTAGAATTTCAGTCCAAAGTAGCTTTATGGAGTTAAACAATAGAAGACCACATATGCCATAAATCACATGAAGCAGTAGTGTGTAGACATTATATGGGGAATAAAATAAGGCATTCAGTCATAAAGGTAATAACTTATGGAGAGAGAAATTAAGAAACAGTCAATAGGTTTCAAAATGAGAAAAGGAAGCCAATGAGGCAGGATGCTCAATGAAGCCTCCTTTAGGTGATGAGAGCTGAGAAGACTTCTACATCAATAGCCTGCAGAAGGGTAAAGAAGGGACCCATGTTAAGCAAGGAGAACGAAGGCAAAGAAGGAGAAAAAGAAGTCAGAGCTCTTAAGTTTCCTGAAAATCTTAAAACCTTTTAGGACCAAAACCTTTTATAGTACTTGCCTTCTCGTATACGTCTGATGTAGAAACACTGAATAACTGTACTCTGTAGTGATACAGAGTTTATTTAGAGATAATTGACATACTAGGAAAAATCTAGATTTTTCAGTACGTCTCTGCCTGGACTGATTTATTCTGTCAGTTTACAAAATGCCTCTTGATGTGACAAAACTTCTATATATTTGATGGGAATAAAAAGAAAAGAATGAAAAACTTTCAACAGTATGCTGTTGTGACCCTACCAAAAGGAAAGGATGCCATGGGAGAGAGTATATAACAGTTCAAAAAATCAGGACAAGTCCTCCCTATCAACAATTTGCATGTACTAACCTGAACAAACTTGTAGTGCTAGGCCTTACCTCCAACCTGCAGTGAAGTTCTCCCTATCAGCATATCTCATTTATACAGAACTTGCCCGCATATCAACTGAGTTGTGTTGCATTACACATTGATAAAGGACTAGATAAGTTGATTATTTGGACAATTTTCCTTTTAAGTGTATTGAAAGGCAGAGTGATTCCCAAGTTAAGATACATTCAGTTGCATGAAGCAGGTATCTGAGATACTTGGGTTCCATTACTTTTTCTGTTGTGCTGCTTTAGCGAAGTTGATTGGTTAATCAGATTGTTCTTCATTTTCCTTTTCCTGCAAAATGAATTACTGTAATTATCTTCCTGAAGTATTCTTTTGAGAATATACACAGAAATGCTCAGGTAAAACATTATAGAGGATGAACCGGGATCTGAAAGATTTTAGCTCTGTTCTAGCAGTGCAAGTGTGAAATAAGTGTCACTAAGTCCACTGATACTGTGGATTTACATTAACTTGTAATTGTTCAAATCCTCTTCTGAAATATTCTGATCTAATGTACTATTTTTGTCATCATTTTTCATTAAAGGACAATGTGTACCACTTTTACAGCATTACTGAATTAACCATTCAAGACCATGTCTGGGTTATGAAGAATCAAGTAATTGCCTATTAAAAATTATGCATTACACCTAAAAGACACAATGTCACCAGCAACGAAATTACTGGCAACCCATTTACAAGTGCATGTTGATTTAATTAGGAAATTAGCTGATTTTTTTTTTTTCCATACTTGTTTCTTAATTAAAGTCTTCACGGTGTTTGAGTGCTTATTAAGTCCATTTAGAATGGATGTACTAGCCACATTTTGGGATATATTTAAAATTATCTGAATGCCTTTCTCCATTCATATTCATTACATAAATATAGAAAACTCAATCCATTTATTTCAGACTCCTATCTCAACAAAGGAAATTAAGTGAAGAGGTGCATGTCTTCTACAATAAGACACACAAAAAGAAGAAAAAAGATCTTTGCTAGCAATTGGTTTATGATAATATGTATTTATCATCACTTCGCAAATGTATAAACTCATTTTCAATAAATGGTATTTCCATCACTGCACAGTTTCATGACCAACACAGACAGCAACTCTTGCACTGATTTGTTCTGACTTCCTTTAGCTTTAATTGAATATCCCTGTTACCTGAGTAAGGTCTTGTTTGAACCAGGGTAATATTTAGCCAAACAACTAATTTTGAATTTCAGATCAAGGCCAAAACTACCAAATAAACATAATGTGTATTTAAAAATAGACGCACTGTATTACAAATCTTTGGGTGATCATCTGAAAATCCACGCTTACCAAGAGAAAAGAGCTATTACAGCTAAATATAGGTAGCATATTCCCTAAAAAGGATTGGCAGCACGATTTTAGTATCCTTAGATAGACCTCTAAGATTAGCCTTTAAGATACCCATGTGTAACAAAAATATGTCTACTAGGAAGACTACATAATGTAGAGAATAAGAAGTATGATATTTCTGACTTCTGCATCCTAGTAGATTAAAATCTGTGACCTGAAACTCTTTGTGCTAATAGCTATGTAAAATGTATGGTTAGGACAAATCCCTAATTATAAAATTATCTTCCACACCCAGGGTTGCAATCAGGTTAATTTGTTTATTAGGCCAATAGTGACTCAAGTAAAATGTTTGTGATAAATTACTGGTATTACACTGTGATAATGATAAAGTAAATTATTTTGGAAAACTAATTTAGTATTTTAATAGTAACATAACTGAGATTTATATGAACAATTTTTACACTCTTGACTAGTAACCCTTTTATTGATGAGTTAATGGCCAGATACATAAATTAAGCTCTGTCAGCTTCATCCAATGCCTTATAAAAACTCACATTGGTCATTAACTGGTTGATTGGTAAAGTGTTTTATTATTGCTTTGGAAATATTACCTAAAATGAAGCACAGTAATTTCTGATCTTTTATCATTTTTATTTTGATGGCTTGACTTTTTTAATCAAAAAATGTGATGCACATTGAGAACCCAGAATCTAAGCAGTTAATGTGATTTAAACTGAAACCATGAAAGTTACTTTTCAAATACAGACATCTGCACTTGAAATAGTAGTCCATTTATGTCCTGCAAAAACATCAGGGTCTATAGAGAGACTAAATCTGTTCTAAAGAATTCCACAGGCACTCAGTTATCAAAAGGCTGAATACATTTTATAAGGTCGTGATTTGATGCAGTATATTCTAATTAAACTCTATGAAACTTTTTTTCTATAGCATCCACTCAAGTTCAGGTAGTTGGTTTTTTTTTCATTACTCCAGTTCAAAATGTGCTTATCCAAGATAGACTATGAGTGTACAGGCTGACTGTTACCTCTTCAAATATTTTGGGTTTTTGTAGTATTTTCCTTTCCATGGGTGTTCCCACATGCACACTTTATTGTAGCCAAATTCATGAGTGAGATGTAATACTGTTCTTTGAATTAAGTGAATGACTTGGAGAAAATAGTATACTTTTGTAATTAAGAGAGCTACAGTGAGAGTTTTCACGATGCTTTATATGTTAATCATTTGTCAACAGCCTTTTCTTGATTTTGAGGGGTTGTCAGCTTCTCTTACCAAGTACTAAAACCAGTACTTCTCTAAAAAAAAGTACTGTTTTGGTCTGTAATTCTTTAAAGTCATCCCTGCTATGTTGTTTAATTGTTAATGTTAACATTCTCAAACTCTTGCTGCAGCTGGATAGAATTGAATGAAGAGTAGAAAGGGTTATAAGAAACAACAAGAATTAGGAATTTTCTAATGAATAACTTAAAATGTTGTAAAAGAATAACAATGACATAGGATCTACTATTTTTTTAAAAAAAAATTCTTTGTCTGTGTGATGCAGATATTCCCCAATGAAACATAATGAAGAAACATCAAAAATAATATCTGACTGACTAGAGAAAGCCAAGCTCAGTTGTATTTTCCCAGTCACAAACTTGTGCAGTTGTGTGTCTGATCTCTCTTGCAGGGTTCAGGAGAATCATTATAGAACTCATTAAGTTATGACTGTAGGAATTCTGCCCTCCCTCTTACATTAAATAGTGCCCATCTCTAATTAAATATTTTTCATGCATCGTATGGGGTGATTTACAGCTCTTTACGTGCATTCCCTAAGGATCTCTACATCTCTCATCACCATTCTCTTTGATCACTTCAAGTTTTAATACATCTACTCCCAGTACAATTCATACCAACTGTAACTGAATAGAAGTGATGGGCTGATACTGCTCAGGGAGCAGCCATTAGGGATTTAATTTTTCCTTTATCAGAAATCTGACAGGAGAATAGTGGGTTCCTCTGATTTCTCGTCTTGCCAGTTTGTGTTCAATCTCTTTAAAAGCCTTCAAGCATGAATGCACATCTATAAAAGATCAGTTCTATTTTTCCAAGGGTTCTCAGGAATGAGATTATTTTGCTATCTGCAAGCACACATGCAGAAAAATTTGGTTGCTCAAATATCTTGGAGTGAGGAAACAAGGACAATTTAAAAAAAATGCTGTGTTTTTTTTTTAATTGAAAAAAAACCCAAACCAAACAGGCTGAGCCTGATTGGTATCAGTCCAAGTCTATTAACTGTGGATAGCTTCCTCTTTGATTCCACAATGAAAATACGAGAAATGGAACAGGGTTCATAAAAGTCTGTAGATTTGAAAGAACTAAGGAATGTCACTTAACACAATAACATGTACAAAGCAGATGTGAGTAAAATGGGTTGCTCTTAGGGCCTTGACCAATTAAATTTTTAATGTTTTCAAGCATAGATATCTCACAACATCTCTGGGTCTCTGTTACAGTATTTAATCACCATCGTATTAAATATTGGCTTGGACTCCAGCATCTTTATGGTCTCTACAAAGGCATTGTTGATCTCCTTTTGATTCTTCTTGATGGCATACAGTCTACTCACCACTTCTGATAGTTATTTACCTGGCAACTCAGCCAAAACACACCTCCCATAGGTGAAAGCACCACCATTTCCAACCCGTGGGAGGAGCACCAGGCACTCCTGACAGCCTGCATAGCAGCATTCTCCCTCAGGACCTCTCTCTTGGAAGAGGCCTCTGATGTGCCATAGTAGTTGTTTCAGTTGGTGCTGGTTAATCACTGTGGTGCATCACCACCTTCATTGCACAGGCTTAAGCAGAGATCCTGGTCCCCTTTGTCTTCTTGTTGCATCTACTGGTGCCACTTCTGTGAGCTTCCTCTTGTCCTCCAGTCATAGAGTGCTCTCCAAGCACAGTTGAATAACTGCTTGACACTTCCTGATCTTCAGTCAGTTGGAGACAAAACGTGTAGGTGCTATTCCTAATCGGTAAACAGACAATAGAAGCTGATTGTTAAAGCTGGCAGAAATGAAATCCAACCGAAGCTTTCAGAATGCGAACATCACAGCCCTCCAGAAAATGATCCACAAAGAAATCACCAGAAATTTCCTGCTCTCTGAAAAAAACTGTTGAAGTCTTTTGAGACAGATGAGTTAGCAAAGGAAGACACAGGCATTTGATCTATTGCACTGTATGTCAAAGAGTCCATATTCACAGCTAGGACAGAGACAAGCTTAGCTCCAAACCAGTGACATTTAATTCATGGAGTAAAGTGCATTCATTTTCCTTAGCTCTTTCCACCTCCACTGGTTTATTTGAATTAGTTTCCTTATACAAGTTACACAGATAAACATCATTACTCACATTTCTCTCTTGGTTCAAAGTCTAAAGAAGTTCTTTGAATGTCAAGCTTAGACTAGATGGCTTAGTGATATCTGAAGACAGTGGAGACAAGTCTGTCTCATATGAAACATCAATAATCCACCAGAATCCAGCCCTTGCCTCTGAACAGGTATTAATGTGCTTCTGTCCCAGGACGGTTTGCAGTGAGAGAGAATATAAATGTGCTATATCTATATAGATCTAAATGGTTTTATTCAGGTTAATGAAAGAGACCTCGAGAAATCCACATGGCTTATTGAGTGGGCTACGAGATATGCGAGATATGTTTATATGTAAATAGGTTCTGTCAGGATTTTCTTTTTTTCTCTTGTTTTTTTTTTTTTTTTTTTCCTTAACACTCATTAACTTAGAAAAATTGTATTCAGTGTTAGCTGACCTAAGGAGCACATTTATATTTGCTCAGGCAGCAAAAATGTAGACATGAAAATGTCTTTTTCAGCAACATAAAGACAGATGAGGCATACAAGGAGAGTCTTTAGAATAATAATTATATAACTGACTTAATTAGTCTCTGCTTCAATCAAAATACAGTATGATAACACCAGCAAGTTGGTTTATATCCATAGAGACTAAAACATTAAAAATATACACAAAGGGTTCTCCAGGGTGTTGTGTTGTGTTTATGGTCCTTGGACTAGAGCAGAATTTATCCAACTGGATGAAATAGAAAAAAAAGGGCAAAAGTAAGGCAGATTTTAATAAAGCAGTTCAGAAAAGGAACAGAAATATAACACCAACCTCCCAAAAATCCAGTCAAATACAAAAATCAAGGAAGGCACCATGTTGTTTTTATTGTAGCAGTACGTAGACTGGTACAGGGTCCCTAACGGATGAAGTGGTTTTGACTCCTTAAGTCAGTGTATTGCAACACACCAAGACAAAGTAAAGAAGAGGAGTAGGAAATAATGTCCTTATGTTACAAGTAGAGAAATGAGGCTTCCCTGAAGTGACACACAGAATCTATGAAAGCAGCCAACTGAAACTTGAGTCTGTCACTCTGCAATTCATTAAAAATAAGATGTGAATGTAGGACAGATTTAATTTAAATGAGTATGCAAAGGTACTCTGGTGTCCACAATGTCTGGAAACCTCAGAGAAATGCAGGCTAACATTCACAGCTGGCCACATAAATTGGTTAATTCCTGTGACTATTGATTCAACCACATTAGTCTCAAAAGGTTCCCAGAAGTTACAGGATTTTTCCTGCATTTTTTTCACAGTATGTGTGTCACTGAAATTATTTCAAACTCACTCCAGGTGGTCAGGATATAGAATGTCTATAGCCCCTTTTGTGAATTCTGACAAAAATATAACTCCATGCATTCTGGGATATCATATTGCAAAACTCTGAAAAATAAAGGGGCAGTGAATACAACTGGTCATAGAACTGGCCGTGATAGTGCCTTTTTTTAATCTCTGCTAAGTGAAGACGAAGGCCGATGTTAATCAGAAAGCTATTAAACACGACGTGGTTGACTTTGAAATATCAGCAGAGGAGTATCTGTTACTTTATACTGTTATATTATGTTACAGATACTGAGCTATCTGTTACAGTAATTGTACAAAATTTGGTCACCAAGGAAGAATATCAGTGAGCAAAGAATTCATGACGGCAATATTGTGTGATGAATAACACTGTACTCATGAACTCCCTGTTAATCTGAAATAATATTCGTCTTCAGAAAATAAAGTACAGATAACCAACAATGTTAGAGGGTCCTGTGGACAGATATATCCAACCTTTGGGAAGAAAAAAAAATGTATGTATGAATATGTTTGTTTATTTATTTGGTTTCGACATGCTTTTCTCCTGTGTTTTTTTT
>VXBO01014186.1:40061-50304 GCA_013400135.1 Rhinoptilus africanus
TTTCTCTTTTTTTTTTTTTTTTTTTTTTTTTTTTGCCTTTACCATCTATAACACTTCCAAAATAACCTTAGAAAGAAAATAAGGTTTCCTTTTTTTCCCCCTAAATATTTTAATTTAGTTATTCTCTCTCTGAGAACAACTGAGGGGTTTTTTTTCTCTTGACAACTCAAGATGTTCCACCCACACAGAACTTAGAAGGTAATGAAATTAAAATTATGTTGCATTTGCTTCTATTTCTTGTATTATGGAAGAGTGAAAATGGGAGCAGAAAGGAAAAAGTTTATATCAGAACTTAGTCTTGACTGCTGATTAACTCATTAATGTGATTGTCTTCATTAAAAAAAAAAAATTCAATATTAGAACAGCAGTATTAGAAAAGTGTCTGTGAAAACAGGTGAACAAATAACTTATTTCTTGACCTGCTTTAATAATCAATGTATTGCAAAAAAGGATCCAAAGAGTGTATGATAAAACAGGTCTCTTGCCCATCTCTCTCCCTCCATCTTTCTCAAACACACCTTCACACACCAATATAGTTATCAGACATTAACTGTCTTTGAAGAAGACAAAAAGTTATATTTAAATTTCATTTGGATGGCTTGTATCTTTTTTTTCCAGAAAATATAGGAAAAGAAAGGAGGCAAGGTGTTATATTCATTTATTTCCTTCCACATTCCCCTTACCTTTCCCAGGAAAAATACTGAAAATGGGCTTTTCAGTGAACGGATAGATACATTATGTTCAGCCGATTTTTTTAATGTTGACATGATGGCATCCTGATGAATACTGAAGGGTAGAAGAACTGTCCCCTGAAGTGTGTCCCCTGTCCTCTGAACATGAATGTGCCCCATTAGTGTCATTTGAAGAATACCTAAGACTGTCATCTTAGAACCAGCTTCTGCCATAGGATTCACCTGTTGTTAGCTGGTTAAAAAATATGAAAGTTACCTCCACAGTTTCTCTCTGTTTCACTGATCAATTGGTAAAAAACCTACTCATCTTAACACATTGTCTTTTTAAGGCTTCTGGTATATCAATGTCTTTCCCTGACTTCCCTGACTTGTTGCAACTAAATTCCCACACAGAGATACACAGTATATGTTGCTTGAATGTTAGCAAGGAAATCAATCCATGCCAGTTGTATTCTTTACAGAATCACGGAATCACAGAATCACAGGGTTGGCAGGGCCCTCTGGAGATCATCTAGTCCAACCCCCCTGCCAGAGCAGGGTCACCCAGAGCAGGGGGCACAGGAACGCCTCCAGGCGGGTTTGGGATGTCTCCAGAGATGGAGACTCCACCACCTCCCTGGGCAGCCTGTGCCAGGGCTCTGCCACCCTCAAGGGAAAGAAGTTCCTCCTCATGTTTAGGTGGAACTTCCTATGCTCAATTTTGTGCCCGTTACCTCTTGTCCTGTCACTGGGCACTACCGAAAAGAGCCTGGCCCCTCTTACTTCAGATTTGAAGCTGAATCAGTGGAGAAAATTCATCTCCTTTGGATATTCTAATCAATAGAGGTGCCTGAGAAATGAATGTGGCTCAATTATTTAGCAAGTTAATTAGTATACATCTCAGTTTTGGACTTAATCGGTAATCTCAGAATAGCTGTAACCTCTGTATATCATGAGGCCATAAACCAATAAAGTTTACTTCTTAGTACTTAAATTAATTTGCTAATAAAGTATTAGCTGGCATCAATAAAGATGTGTTTATAACGAAAAATAAATAGTAAGTGAAGGTGATCAAAGAATAGGATGTTGGGTAGAACTATGAGCAAGTGAAAAGTAAATTTTCAATAGCCAGTAAGTGAAGCGTTGAATGGGATCAGACTGAGGATTTCCCATATGTTTGGGGACCTTTTTAATTATTGAAAATGTGGATTTTATGGGTAAATACTTTTTTGTTTCTTTGTTTGTTTGTCCATAAGTTTCTTAACGTGAAAGAACCTGAGGAGAAATATCAAGTTTTCAGTATTTCTACATGGAAAAAAAAATGCCTAACCGCAGGCACTTTACTGTGTCAATTGCTTCATCATTCCCTATTTGCAGTGGTACACAACCCATTCATGAACAGCGTTTCCTGTATAAAGGAGAAAGGTCGGTTCGCGGTGCATTTCAGTTATTCCTCAACCTAATCTTATCTTATTGCTAAAATGCTAAAGATCTTTTAATGCTAGAAACAAGAGAGCTGCTGTGTCTCTGACTACTTTACCCCTATTAAATGCATGCTTTATTTATAGAGCATATCTTTAAGTTGCTGGAGGCACATTATCATTACATGCCTGAAGTTGCCAATATGGAAAACATTAATTGCTCTTTTAGCTTCATATAAAGTGTTTCATGCAGTGTAATAAGATATGAGTTCACAATTTATTGAAATAAGAATTAAGAACTAGGAAATTGTATTGTTACCATCACTCAGAGTACCTGTGAAAGAAACAGATATGACTCTGGAAGTGACAAGCTTCAGTGTTCAGTATGAGCTCAAGACATGTCATTGTTTTCTCATAGTACATTTAATTAGTGCACAATTACATGGTTAACATGTTAAACTACAGTCTGTAATTCAGAAATCCCCTGCAACAGGGGAAGTTCAGACTGGACATTAGGAAACGGTTCTTTACTGAGAGGGTGGTCAGTTCCTGGAACAGGCTCCCCAGAGAAGTGATCACAGCAAAAGCCTGTCAGAGTTCAAGAAGCATCTGGACAACGCTCTCAGTCATATGATTTAGTTTCAGGTAGCTCTTCAAGGACAGGGACTTGTACTTAATGATTCAACTTGAGATATTCTGTGATTCTATGACAAGAAATCGCTCCAACATTTAGCAATTTAAACAAGCAGTTTTTCTGTGGAGGCATTGCAGTCTGTTTTTAAGGCATGGTAGTCCAGCTGGATATAACATTAATTTTGTGAAGTTCACCAACATTTTCAATTTGTGTTAATGCCAATATTGGAAAATATATAATGAAACCAATTAATAAATGAAGAGCTACTTTACAAGCAGGAATGGTTTGTGTCCTGGAATCCATAATAATGTTTCAAGTGCAGGCAGAAACTTATTCAGAAACATCCTAGGTAGACTGCAACTTTATTGTACTCTTGTGAGTAAAACTGCATAATGAATCTTTCTTCAATTAATGAAACAAGACTCTTAAACCACAATGTTCTGATTTATTTGGTGCTGGAAAATTTAATGTGCTTAGGAGATAGTGTGCTAATGGAGTTCACTATATCAAAACACGATCAACTATGTGTTCTTTGTATTTAATATTTCAGCTTGTACAGTATATCAAATACAAACCAGAGTACAGTCCATGCTCTTCCATTCATCTGCTCCAGATAAACGTATTATCATCCTCATGTTAATCATTTAATCATACGAAAGATCAAATATTTGCTGGAAATAAGAATAGTCAGGGAAGTAGGTCAAGATCAGACAATAAGCAGCAAGCTTTGGATTATACTGACTTTTATAGGTAGCCTGATATGTGAGTAGTAGAAAGCAATATAGTTGTAATTTCTTTATGTAGATCATTATAGTTTCAGGCCATCTGTCCTACTAAGCCATTTCTGCATGCAAGGAGCTCATTAGATGTAAGATAGGACTCTATACAGGGTTAATTGAGTTAAGCATTTAGCATCCAGCGACATTCAAGCAATAAAATAAAGAAATTTTTGTGACACCAAACCTAGGATCAAAATATAAAGAATGGCTGCTTCTTTTGTCTATCTGAGCATCTACTAAGAATATTGAAGGTGGCAGTGGTGATTTTTTTTTTTTTTTTCTTTAAACACTACCTGATTAATAAAATACCAGGCTTGAAAGGGATCTTTGGAAGCTGGTTCCAAATACTCCAGTCCCAAGACCCAAATCATTCATTACAGATGTTTGTGAAACTACTTAAACCTCCTGTGTGCTCTTGTCAGATCCATGATGATTGAGACCTTAGAGACAAATTAAGACACGATTTTTTATCACCGTTCTAGTAACTGTACTTTTCAGAAGTCATGACAATTACTTGGCTCCATATAGCAAGGTACAACTGTGACAAATAATTTCCTGCAATGGATCGATAAGGTAAAGACCATAGAGATTCTCACTTAATGAGGAAATATTAACGGACTTGGAAATACTATTTTTTTTACAAAAAGAAAAAAAAAACCAAATCAAACTAATTCATCCTACACAAGAGGACACACAAGAGAAGGTTTTAAATACAAAAAATGACAAATTGTAATCATGACCTAAATGCTATGCATAAGGCCGCAGTGACATCAGCATAAAAAGCACTGAAATGGCTGTCTCTTGTGAAATAAATATTGCCTAGGGATATTGTCGGAATGGATATGATTGCAGATAATGAAACCAAATAGCACGCAAAAATCTGAAGAACTGTTATGAAATAAATGAAGCAGCATAGTAGGGAATAAAAGTGTGCTTTCCTGTACATTTTGCAAACTTCTAACAATTTCAAGCCTGCCTCGTTATCTGCCTTACCAAGTACTCCTTTTCTTCTTCTTCGTCTCTCTGTGTTTCCACATGATGTGGTCAAATGTATTCAAAATGTTCAGATTTTAAGAAAGTCAGATATCCCCATTTACGTATGATGTAGATTTATGGCTAGAGTATTATCTAGGGTATATCAGAGGAAGCACGGGGTGTAGAAATGTGTGAATGGTACATCCAGCACTACCTAGTTATTCTTAAAGAAGCAGAATGATAGTGGCTACAGTATATTAAAGAGATGAGAACTGAAGAGAACATTAGATAAATAAATAAGTGAAGACAGGTCATGTAGGAGAGCTTCTGCCTTCCTCCATCACAGCATCCTTGAAATGTGTCCTCCACTGCTAAACTCCATTTCTGCAACACATGGAATATAGTCCTTCCTCTGACATAAATGCGTGAGTGTGATAGCAGCTTCATTATTTCTGATGGATTGATTCCTAACCAGATAACACATAACAAAAAGCAGACAAGTAACAACTGAGGACAATCGTAGATGGAATAGAGCTCATGTAGGTAATCCTAGTATCTAGGAGATCAGTGACCAGATTTGAATTTGTGTAAAACATCTTGGGCCAGTTGCCCAGTTAAACATTTTAGTCTGAATTGCCCAGAAAAATCTCTATAAGGTAAGAAACTCTTCAACCTGACTGTGCTATAATGGTCATATACCTTGCACATATAAGAATTTCTTCCCCTTCAAGAGACTTAAAAGCAATGAACATTTTCTCTTTTCATTGATTTTTAGTCTTTTTTACTCTTTCAAGTGAACCACTCTGAAGTGAACCTGGCTTTTGACCAGTGCCTAATCCATATTGTTGCTTCTGTTGTTTGGTTACCAACTGGACAATTGTTCTGTTTCAAATCTTAGCCCTTGTCATCCACTTACATTTAGCTTGCGTGCCTGCTCCCTCTCGTTCTGCACTAGTCCAGGTAGTGACAATGTCGTGGTATGGTGCGAGCTGTGAGTTTGCAGGAGGTCTGTGCTAACAGCTTTACAAGCTTTGCCTTTCAGGTCAGCAGTCTGCAAACTTCTTCCTACAGTTCAACTGAAGAATTTGATTTCTCCATTGAATCGGCAGAAGATATTGATGATTTGGATGTATGCTCTTTCACTGTCTTTTTGAAGAAGAGCTTGAAGTTGAAGGAAATAACTGGTGATGCTTTGTCAAACATTAACACTTTTTTGGGTTTCCTTCTCAGCTGAAAATAGTAGATAGGCAAATGATTACAGTAGCAGATGTGACTTGTGACGTCAATGCTATTTCTGGCCCACTTAATGGAATAATCCATCAAAGCAATAGCATAATGACAGGTAAGTGATGCATAAGCAAACAACCTTTGTGATGTCAATCCAACTTCTCCTGGTTTGTACCAAGTAAAGGTTACTGTGGCAATGAATGAGTCACTTCCATTTTGTCATTAGCCTGTTTGATAGTAAAGGCTTGTTGCATAGCTTCAAGCAAAGTATCTAGTCTTGGCTGTCTTCTCAGATGCTACACTTTATGCTTCTTGGCGATTTCATTATATGTATCATGAGAGGGACCTATATACTCTGCTTGTTGTTCCTCTAGGATAAGAATCATAGAATCATAGAACCAGTGAGGTTGGAAGGGACCTTTAAGATCATCAAGTCCAACCATTAACCTGCCCTGACAAAAAAAACCCACTTCTAAACCATGTCCCTCAGTACCACATCTACCCTTTTCTTAAACACCTCCAGGGATGGGGAATCTACCACCTCCCTGGGCAGCCTGTGCCAATGGTTAATAACCCTTTCAGTGTAAAAATGTTTCCTGATATCCAATCTAAACCTACCCTGGCATAACTTGAACCCGTTTCCTCTTGTCCTGTCCCTTGTCCCCAGGGAGAAGAGCTCAGCCCCCATCTCCCTACACCCTCCTTTCAGGGAGCTGTAGAGGGTGAGGAGGTCTCCCCTCAGCCTCCTCTTCTCCAGGCTGAACAACCCCAGTTCCCTCAGTCGTTCCTCGTAAGGTTTGTCCTCCAGACCCCTCACCAGCTCCGTAGCCCTCCTCTGGACACGCTCCAACACCTCAATGTCCTTCTTGTAGTGAGGGGCCCAAAACTGAACGCAGTACTCGAGGTGGGGCCTCACCAGTGCCGAGTACAGGGGGATGATCCCTTCCCTAGTCTGGCTCACCACACTATTCCTGATACAGGCCAGGATGCTGGTGGCCTTCTTGGCCACCTGGGCACACTGCTGACTCATATTCAGCCGACTGTCCACTAACACCCCCAGGTCCCTTTCTGCCAGGCAGCTTTCGAGCCACTCCGCCCCGAGCCTGTAGCGCTGCTTGGGGTTGTTGTGACCCAAGTGCAGGACCCGGCACTTGGCCTTGTTGAAGAAGTCAAAGGTATCTTGCATGACATATCCATCCTGGAGTAAAAGTTTATGTTGTGGCCCAAAACTTGTCTGTAATGCTAGAATAAGATATTTTTTAAAAAATTTGGGGGTGAAGTTGTTTTCAAGGAGCCATATATGGATTTGGATGTTTTTTCTTAATTAAAAGTTGAAAGAAACAGCTTTAACTTTTTCTCCTGTTACTATAAGGGATTGTACTTCATGCAATTACTTCTACATCAGCATCTATTTGGATGTCTAGTGAAGACAAGAGCTTTCCTATTTTCAGCTTCTGGTCTGTACCTCACAGAGTAAATTAGAGTAACACAGGTAAGCACCACACAACTGCATTTCATTTGTGCAAGTCCTCTGCTTTTGCCAATAGTGTTGCTTAAAGTACTAATTCAAGTCAGCACAGCATGTATCTGAAGCAGAAAAGCCTACTGTATAGAATAAATGCTGGGATGTCTTTGCACTGAAAAATTGCTTATTCTGTTGGATGGTGGTTATAAATAATAAAGGAATCCAGACTCATGCATGAAACATTTTGTCTTGATCTGACAGAAGCAGGAACATCTGATCTTTTCATTGCCTATTTCTGGCCTCACCACTTGATATTAAATGCTGAAGATGCAAAGTATTTTTAAGGTTCCCTTTGTGACCCAATGACTGTATTGTGTGTTTGCCTGCAGGACAGAGCAAGCTCCTGATCACTGTCATCTACACTGGCCGCTACCTACTTGGCAGTACTGAGCTAAATTTTTGGGTTCATTTCTTTTGTGTGTAGTAGTGAATGGGGAAAGAGGTAGTACGCACCCAGAATTTCCCCAACACATAGCTGGGGTGCAGATAATACATGCATCCACTGGAAAATTCAAAATCAGTCTGCTAATCCTGATTTAAGCATTAGTTTTACTATGCCATAAAGAGTCAATAATTCTTCTATAGTTAACACACTGATTTTGACAACATATCTGTATGTCAGTTATCCTTAATTAAAGTGATGTTGTTCATCATATGAATCCATACTGTTTAGACAACCCTGGTCAGGTTAATGTCAATTTTTACATAAATGCGTAGAAAAAGGAGCACCAAAGTTCTGTGCATGTCTTTTCATTGACACATCTTCAAATAGTGAAAAAAGTTGTAACGCAACAGCATTACGACTGCTCTGAAATACCAAAGTGATAAGTGCAACCGGCATCTCTCAAAAATGCTCTTTTGTAATGCTTCTCCTCCTAGTTGAATGATGTGGAGATCAGATGAATAGATAGGCATTCACCAGACATCTACTTGCACTGCTCCATCAGGACTCAGGAGCAATGTCTTTGCATGTAAATTCAGTCTGCCCAGAGTTGTCCTCAGGCACAAAGCCAACGGAATGGCCTGTAACCACATTTGTAAAACACTTCAGCCTTGTAAAGAGAGTGGCTGCATGCAAGTTTTACTGCATCCACTGGCCTCCCTGGCCTGGCTAAGTCTCAAACATACAAAGAAATTCTTCAGGATGATGTCAGTCAACATAAAACAAAACTCTGCCAGGGACTGCACTAAGAATTTTTTTTTAATAATACAGATAGGATTGCTCTCCCCGTTTATGCCTATACAACTTTCAGGGCTAGTTGTTGTGAAGGGGTGATTAAGACCACTTGAAGAACCACTGTCAAAGGTATCAGCAGAAGTGGTTTTATTGAACTATGATGTTGCAAAAATGTGATTAAACAAAGTTTGATGGCAAGGTTCACTTTGTTACTTACTACAAAAAGGATGAAACAATCATTCAAAACTACCAAGACACAATCAAAGGTACCAAAACACAATAAAAGGTACCAAGATAAAATAAAAGGTACCAAGATGCAAATCGTAGTTATCATAATACAAGGTTATGTGCGATATGGGCTGCTTTCCAAAAGTCTGCCATTTGTGAAAGGTCTCTCTGCCATGAGGAGCAATGTTGAGAGTTGTCCTGTCTCCAGGGGAGATCACCACCACGCAGCTAAATGCTGAGCAGGGAGAGTTCAAAGCAGGCTCATCTTGGAAGTCATATTTATGGAATAAGTTGTTGGTTTGTAGTCAAATTACAAGTGATGGAAAAGAAATGCATGATACACTTTGTACCCACAACTTCCTTTGTTTCTTGAAAAATGAGTCTTCAAAAATCACCTGCTATTCACGTGTTAATCACATGATTGGTATTCCAAGCTCACATGCATCCATGTTCACTGTGTTTTTCTGATCCTTTGCGGGTTTTCAGAGAACAGATTGGAACTAGAGAAGTTCTTAACCTGGTTACAATTTAGGCATTTGCCTCTTTTGGAACCCATACCAAACTACCTCTAGTTTGGTTAACAGGTCAAGTGTATCCATCACACCGGTAATTAATACTAACGTATTAATCTCTTATCAGAAGATCTTAACCTATTCCTTTGTTACCTCTGATTCATAAAAGGGAAATTATAATGCCCCTCTTTCTCAGATTATGCAGCCATTTGCCAGAGACTTGAGAGCCTGCAGACAGGAAATTCTTAGTCCTGCTATCGGCTTTTAGATCATATTTATTTCTGTTACGTAAATAGAGTTATTTTTCCTTCTCATNATTTAAAGGTTTGTTTTTGTTTTTGTTTTTTTTTTCCCACTTTTATCCTTCCTCAGTGCATTCAATATCACTCCTTCCAGACACTGAAGTGATTGGGTTGTGGTTGTCTATGGAGAAAATGGCATTCTTTTTCTAAGATGGTGAGCTTTTTTTGTTTAAAACTTCCTTCATCTGCTCTAATACCAGTTACTGGACAAATTTGGAATTAATTGCCACAGAACATCAGTGAAAAGGTGGTATCAGTCTGTGCTTCATTGCTCCATTTTCTTATCATTCTGATATTTTGTGAAATGAAAATATTGAATAACGGATATAATAATACATTTATGTTTACAGGCATTCTAAAAAATGTCAGGAAATTGCAGGCAAGTTTCCATATGAATAGTCAGGGAAAACTCAAGAAAGATCTTTGCATTACATGAGCCATTCAATTATGTTGTTCATTGACTTTTAATGGATTACTGTCATGATGTGGTAAATAGAAACTGCATAAAGAATTTATATTTTATTTAAATGTCAGTTACTTAATTTACTTTCTCATTATACATTAAAGTAATGATCATCCTGTTTATTAGTGTTAAATATTTCATGGTTTTCGCGACATTGTATAACTTACAATAAATGAATAGAGGTCATTGCATTACCCATTATGTAAGATTATGTCAGCAATAGTACACATGGACAGAAAGTGAGAGCAAAATAATCATGGAAAAAGGAAGCTTGGATTATATAATCTCTTTGAGGAATCTGTGTGATGTATCTCAGTAGTCCAATAAAA
>VXBO01014187.1:24802-46291 GCA_013400135.1 Rhinoptilus africanus
AACGGATGGAGAGTGTTTAGCGCCTGCAGGATCAGCTCAGCAGTGAGGATGTGCCTAGATGGTTGCAAAAACACGATTTGGAGAGGCTTGTTTTGGGAGGCACTGCTTTCTCCCTGCTCTTGGGCCCTTCTTGGCGGTGGACTCCAGAGGAGGTGATAATGCTTCCAAGGCATCATGGGTGCCTCCACAGCGGGTGTTTGATGGAGTCCTTGCCGCTCACGTGCAGGGCTTCCTCAGGGGGAGGAACAGACTTGAGCATTAACAATCTCAGTAGTTAATGGTGTCTCTCTACCGCTCGCTATTGTGCAGGTCCAAGCCTCAGTGACCGGTTTCTTTGTCTGAAGCTTGTTCTTCTATTACTGCTCAAATCTGGTCATCTTTCTGGATCTTAAATCCTTCTAAATGTAAGCTTAGAAGCTTTACAGAAGCTCAGACTCCACTTTACGCGCTATCAGTCCCAAGTGACCGGTGGTGAAGAAGTAGTGAGTGCAGGAGTACCTGTCTCCTATGACTTCCCTGGTGCCACACTGTTGAAGTACTTACACTGCCTGGACATATTTATTGTTGCAAATATGCAGTTTATCCTCAGAGTGCCTCAGAGAAGACGATGCATTCTCCATTTTAGAGGAAAATGAGATACAGAAACTAGAATTCTTCCAGATCACACAGGTGATACCTGGCAAATCCAGAATCCAGATCTCTTGAATCCTGACTTTCTAGCAATTAAGCATCCTTTTCTTCTCTTTAAAGTTATAGGCCTTTTTTTCCTCTCATCAAAGGTATTTGTGCCTTTTGTCAAAGGACACGTTACAACTGCCAAAAATTTTAACTACAGCCAAGTGACGTTTGTGTAATGTCTTTTGGGCTTCCAGATTAAATGACAGATTTCATGAAAAAGGAGAAAATAAAATGGCATTTTCTGTATAGTCTAATTCCCACACGTGCAAAAGCGTCTGTTAAATGGTTCTGGAGTTAGAAGTAGCTTTCTTAATTAAAAATAAATAAATAAATCCATAGTGTTTTATTCCAGGAAATTATAAGACTACTGTTAACATCCACAAAAATCTGACACTTATGGCTTTTTTTTTAATCTATTGTAATTCAATCCACAAACAAGAGTGGAGTATAGGTTAGAGAAGAGAGACCTGCTGGGTCTCTGCTTCTGTTTGGTTTGGGTTTTTTTGATTTTTGGTTTGTTTTTTTTTTTGTTTACTGTGAGGCAGCTGGGGTTTCTTCTTAAGTTCCAGGGTTTTCCACAAAGCAGGAAGGATATCGAGTGAATACATATGCCTACCTGTCAGGTATATTTTCAGGGCATCTTAATGTTAAAAAAACATGTCCTTGATAAGTTTGTCTTGCATGTTCATAATGCTGCTTTGTCATAAGAGAGAACTGAAACATCAATCTCACCAGCCTCTATCAGCAGTTTTAACAGAAATAATTTCTAGTTCTTAGGCTGATGGAAAGTTGCCGTACAGTGTAGCACGGTCTTTGAATCTGCTGGCAGTTACCGGCCTTCTGAGTTTCCACAGCAGCAAGAGAGTAAATTTTTGAAGGTGGAAATAGTTTGTGGGGTTTTTTTACTGCTTATCAAAACAGTGAAATTGATAATACCGGTGCAACTGCAAAGGCAGCTACTGGCTGCAGTCGTGGGGGAGAGCTTGGCAAAGCACCCAAATAGAGTTTGGAGGCATTGTTCTCATGGGAACATGTTGTCTGTTTAATAGTCTTTTAATATTTTTCCCGTAGTCTAAAATGCATGATGTTTTTTTTCAAGATCCTGTGCATGTACGAAGGATTCTGGAGAGGGTTCTTTGCCCACGCAGATAATATACAGGTGCCCTGAAATATGGTACGAAAGGACTGGCGTCCCCAGTTCACTTAAATGTCACCTGCCTTCCAGTTCGTGTTCATTTTCTTCCTGTACCTCACTCTAGAAATGTTTTAGATGAAGTTTTTAATGCAGCTCTCTTACCCAGAGGTGCCTGGGAGGTCTGGGTGCTTTGAGGCTCTGTGCTAAAGGGCTTGATGTGCTCTGTCATGTGTGGGGCCTGCTGGTTGAGATGTTTTCCTTTGTGGTCACTCTTGCTTCCAGTCAAACTGTCTTGAGGGTACTTAGCATTTATCACAAGTGACTTTTGAGTGATTTGATGACTATGGTGTTGTTTCTCCAATTTTGGTGGTATTTTAGCTGATGGTCTCCTCTGTATTTGCTTTGCTCAAACAAGCACCTAAGAAATGGGATGCTTATCAGGTGAATAACAGCTGATTTGAACAGAAGGTTTGGTGTCTGTCTTATAAGGGATTTGTTAGTATTTTGCATTCCAGTTATAGAGTGTAGTGCAAACTGACACTTTGCCTTTTTATAACTGTAAGAACGTTTTTAATTTTTTATCCCCTAGAACATGGTGATGAGTTTCCGAGTCTCAGATCTTCAGATGTTGCTGGGTTTTGTTGGCAGGAGTAAAAGCGGACTTAAACATGAACTAGTCACCAGAGCATTGCAATTGGTCCAATTTGACTGCAGCCCTGAAGTTTTCAAGAAAATTAAGGAGCTCTATGAGACTCGCTATGCCAAGAAGAGCTCTGAAGTCGCGCAGCCTCAGCCGCAGCAGCACCGGTCTCCCGAGGCACTCTCCATACATTCGTCATACGACCGCGGGAGCACCGTTGCTCGGACTTCTATCTCCACTACTAATATTGACTATCCTGCGCTCTATGGGAAATACCTTAACGGACTGGGAAGGTTGCCACCCAAAGTCGCAAAGCCCGAAGTTCGGCTGGTGAAACTTCCCTTCTATACGACCCTGGATGAACTGTTGAAGCCAACAGAATTAGGTGAGTTTTCAAGGTGCTGATGTGTTTGCGATGGACTCGGTCTGGGAGAGAAAAGTGAAACAGGTTGAAGTGTCAAAAAGGTGACAGCGTTTGCAAGCATAAAGTTGCATGACAGAGGAGAGATTAATTAATATGGTGGTAGATGCCTTTCTCTCCCCTCATACTTAGAGAAGAATATTTATATCTGTTTTTTTTTCCCTTGCCTTAGAACAGGAATGTGGTCACTTTGAGATGTAATTTGAAAGCCCCTCTTGTTTGACTGTAGCTTTCCTAATTTTCCTTGGAAATGCTGCTGTGTTGCATGTTGCAGGCTTTTGCTATGAATCACAATCTGTCTTCTATCTCCATAATTTGGCAGTATATTGATGAAGATCTTTCTGTGTTGGTGTCACACCTGTGCATAGCAAATATGCTGGCATTTTCTACATTAATGCTATTTTTCAGTGCTTAAAATAGAGACCTAGAGCCTCCTATGGATGAAAGAGGGTCGTGCGCACATCAAACAGTATTGCTGCTTCTCTTTTTTTTGTGCTTGTCACTGTTATTTGTCTGTGATGCTGTGTATTTTGAGGGGCAGCTAGGAAGGCTGGAAAAAATGCTTTTTTTCCCCACGCTAGGGCTAGGAGTCTGACTTTTCATTATCTTAATTCTGAGAAACGGAGAGTATTGTCACGGATGTTAAATATAATGTTCTCATAGCAAAGACTGTGTATGCGGAGGAGAAGTATCATCGCGGTCTGCTGAGCCTCAGTGTCTCAAAGTCACTGTGGTGACATCAGGATTCACTCCTAAATGAATCTAGAACTTGGGAAGCTGATCTGTCTTTGAAAAAAATGTTCAATGTGGATTGGAGGGGAAAAAAAGAGAGATGAAGATATGATTGTGCAGAAAAAAAAGAGACTAATTCGTCAGACTTTGTATAGTTTTCACCTTTTTTGGAGGCATTAAATACATTAATGCTGCAACCATTAAAACAGTCAAGGGGTGACTGGCAGCGTAAAGCTGAAATATTTTAAACGTTCTTCAGGGAATGGGTTAGTTCAATCTTAAATGTGGGGTGGCATTTCTTAGTCAGGAACGCAAATGTAGTCTTCTGAAGGAAAAGAAATTTTCAAGCAGTGGAAACATCCAGAGAGAGGAGAAGAGCCTGGATATACTTTGATTAACAGATTTTGTTAAAAGTTGACATTAAATTTGCTATATCAGATCAGAACCGAGATCTCATTAAATTTAGTATCTCATCTCTGTTAGCTGACACCTCCCTCGGGTCAGATTGTTCCCTAAAGCATATTTGACTAATTTTTCTTCTTGATGAGTGTTTTCTGCTTAACAGCGGGGGATTGGTGGCGTGTAGCTGGGTACGAGCAGATGTTCAGTCTTCATGGTCCCAGTCAGCTGTGCAGAACCTAACAACACCTTCTACACACTTGTTTTATTTTCCCAACCTGGTGACCTGCAGCTATAATTCCTTCTGCCTACACCAATAGGAATGAAGGAGCATTTGTTTCTCTGTAAAACTGGGATTGTTTCAACACTGCATGGATATCAGCAGCTCCCCGTTGCTACCTGGAGCAGCCAGGTGCTGGAATAACTTCTGATGTTAGAAGTTATGCTCCTATGTGACTCTGCTCAGTGTGGAAGGACAATAAAACAAAGGACTCTGAGGAAAATGGAGTGGTTTTCAATATGGAAGCTGCCCCAGTTCATGCTTTCTTTCCCAGATTTCCCATTTCATGTTTGGACCAAGCACAAGCTCCTTGTCAACCTCAGAAACTCCTAACGTGGAAGTACCTGAAAGAGATTTAAGATCTCGGATCCATTTAGAAACAGGCTGCTGTTGTAGCCCCCCTTTTCCCTAGGCTACAAAAGAGGTATTTTAAGCATATAGCCATGGTGGGAGTAGGGGAAGCTTAATTTATGTGTTCTGGACTTCAGTTGGAAGAATCTTTATTAATGAAAAAGGCTCTCTTGCCTCTTTGAGGTGATTGCGTGAGGTCAAAGGTGATGTGGGCGATGCCTAATTTGGTCTGCAGGCAAGTGGATTCCCTGAAGAACTATCAGATTACTATTAGACTTGTAGTCAAAGGTGGCTTCAGCTAAAAGCAGATAGATTAGGTCCATTGCAGACCAGCTAATATCTCATATTTGGCAACTGCGCGCACAATTTCAGTCAATTTAAGTATTGAGTTTAGCATCTGAGTGATCTACATGAGAACAGCTTCTGCCGCAGCTTTCTGGTTTGGTCAAAGGACATCAACATGTCCTTCTAATTTACTGAAATCGCCACAATTCTCTTGGGTAGATAAGGCTTAAAATTAAGATTGATCAGATACCTTTTTAGAGGGAAGGAATGCTAACATCTTTCCTGCGTTGTATTTTAAGTAGCTAACAAGCGGGGTATTTATATGAGCTCTGTGGTTTCTGAGCACCTTGATGATAAGTGTACTTCTCCTCTGGCACCTTTCTGGGCAAAAGCAGTGTGAATATAGTTTTTGACAGTAATGGCGTGCTGTAAAGATTTCTGAATGGTTTTTTTATTGTTGTTCCCGATGTTCACTGTGACAGCCTGTACTCGCTGTCAATACTGAGGCTTCTGGTCTTCTCCTGGAGACAGGCCAAAGGAGATCTGGTGGTGCAGCTGTGGGAGCAGAAGGCCGTGTAGGCTGGGAGGTCCTGCCACTTGCAATGTAAACAGGATTTATTTGGTTTTGTCCTTTTGATAATACCTGCCTTGCCCTGGTGGCGTTGCTCTTCTGCCGCGTGGGAGTAGTAAAGCTGCTGCTCCAGCCACCTCCCCTGAAGCCGGACTCCAGTCGCTGTAAACAGGGCCACCAATTTTGTGGCAAAGGCAACTAACTGCCTTCCCCTGGCTGCAGAGCAAACGCCGCTGCATTGGGCGATCTCCAGGGAATCCCAGCGAAAGCACGTGTTCAAACTGTTGCTATATCCACCTAAACAAACCGTGGTGTGCGTTAAAATGAGGGCTTCCACCGCTTACAAAAATAAAAGATGTCATACAGTAAACTTGCCTTGTCTCCTCAGGCTCTCACAGGAGCACAAATGACCTTCAGTCTAGTCAGAGTAGCCAAGGAGGAAAAAGAACCCCAACCCTATATATTGTATTGTATTTTGGGCAGAGAAGAACCTGATGAAATTCAACAAGGGCAAGTGCCGGGTGCTGCCCCTGGGGAGGAATAACCCCCTGCACCAGGACAGGCTGGGGGTGAGCTGCTGGAGAGCAGCTCTGGGGAAAGAGACCTGGGAGTCCTGGGGGACAACAGGGTGACCATGAGCCAGTGATGGGCCCTTGTGGCCAAGAAGGCCAATGGCNCCTGAGGTGGGCTGTGCTGGAGGTGCAGGGATGTGAATGAGGACTCACAACGAGCTCCTCAGCCCTCCAGAAACCTCTTGCCAACAGCTCATCTCTGGCTGATCTGCCTTTGGGATCTCCAGCCTTTGGGATCTCCAGCCATGGCGATGACAATATGGTCTCTTTCCTGTAGGTACATAATGTCTTTAGAGACTTTGACCAAAAAGGTATAATAGTGAGGAATGCTATGTTTAAAAAAAAAAACCCAAACAAAATAAAACAACCCTTGTTGCAGGGAAACCCTAAACCCCCAAATCAATAGTTCTCTACAAACCCGTAGTCCTTATTTTTTATGGCATGGTCCAGTCTGCCAGATCGAGAACTGCAGAACTGCTCAAAACGGGAATCTATTGCAATCACTTTGGGCTAAATTCTTGCATATGGTTTGCCAAGTCCTTTTTGGTTTTGGAAGTTTTATGTCTTGACTCATTCTGAGGATTGCTGATCGAGCTCAGTCTTCAAAATTGATTTCCTGCTATTGTCAACTGTTAAAATAAATTGATCCCAGCAGCCGTTTTACAAGGAGATGAGTTGTGTACAGAGGCATCTGTCCTGGAGAAAGGATGAAACTCAGTTATCTTAAAAAAAATTACCTTTAAAAAGCTGTAATTTTTTTTTTCTGGCTGCTCAGCAAAGAAATTAATATCTGATTCGGTACCCTAGAAGTGATCTCCTGGAGCGTGACTTATTTTCCAGCATTCAGATTTTAGAAGGAGAACTGGGTCTTTACACAGGTCTGTGTGAAGTCTTTGGGGGAATATTCTCTTCCACTTCTCTCCGAAGCATCCAGTTCTGATTGCTCTTGGCAACAAGGTATGCATGGACACAGCCTGAGTACGTATCTTTTTAATTTTTGGTTTCCCTTCGGCTCATTTTTGTCCAGGTAACAATGGAGTGCTTTGCGTGACTCTCCAGCAGCTTTCTGTGAGCACAGTTTAGCAGCACCCCTCGATTCTTGCCCGGAGAAGGGTCTTTCACAGTAAGAAAGAAAGAAAACGAGGAGCATGTGCTGCTGCTTCTCATTTCTCTTACTCCACGCGCAAAGAGGAGAGTTGTTAATTAAGTAGTATTTTTTATAAAAGAAGGGTGAGCTGGTAATAAATGCCAAATAAAATAAGAACAACTTCTCAGTTTTCCTAATCAGGTTTGTTTTGTCTTCGTGTAGGTCAACAATCAGGAGGAAGGTGAGTCTAGAGAGGGTTGTTTAAGCAACAGTATTAAAATGATTTGTTGTTCTTATCGTTTATTCATCACTTGCTAAAAATAACAGTCCTCATGAAATGCTTTACCTCTTGGTTGTTGGTTTGGTCTACAGACATTTGGATGGAAGCTGGAATTAAATTAAAAGTCCATAAAGATACCTTAATTTTATTTATTTTTTTCTGAAAGTCTTTTTTGCATTTTTAAAGCTGAACGACCAAAGGGAAGTATCCGTAGTTGGTGATCAAGTTTGTCGCTGTGTCTTCCAAGATCTTAGAGCTGCTGAGGTTTTATCCTTCCTTCCTCTCCTCTTATTCATAGACAGTAAAGCACGCTTTTCTGCCTCTCAGATTCTGCTGTCTTGGCTTTGAATAAACTACCAATTGAAGTGCTGCAAAGAAAAAAAAAATCCAATTCTTGCTAAAAAGCAAAAATAAAAGCTGTTTTATCACTTCCTGTTCTTTGTGTTTTTCCTGTGACTTTCCCCAGCTCAGGACCTTGACTTGAGTTGGAAATGTGTCCTGACAATAAAATTCAGCGTGTTTGAATTTAATAAAAGGTACTAAGCGGAAGTCGTAACATAAGTTTTCCACATCTCATGCTTAATTTTGACCGTGTATAATGCATTTCATCTTAAAATTGTGGATGGATAAAAGGGCAATTAATGCTGGGTTCTCGGTTGTTTCTGCAAGCAGAGTGCTGTAACACCCTGCCTATAAACGCACCCTCAAGGTCATGTGTTTGTAAGTCATGTTTTGTCTCTTACAGCTGTTTTTTGTGATGCTTTTTTCTTATCAACGCTGATCCTTGCTGTTGCTTCCTTTCTTTTCCAGAATCAGTCTGATCAGTCTGGTGGTTTCACGCTTTGGTGTCATGTGTAGATCTCTTCTTATGCTTCTCTGAGTTCTAGTCTCCACACTCTAACGCCACTTATGGTTTGTTCTTGTGTGAGCACGTGACTGTTGGCTCATTGATTATTTAGGGGAGGAAAAATTAAAAAAAAAAAAAAACATCCAGGTCCAAATCCACTGTGTACTATTAGCGTGCTAACGAGTAAAACAGGCAAGTAATAAATGAGCAAAGCTGTAATTAAGGGTAGATTTACCAGAATGCATGATGATTGAGTTCTTGTACAGCTGTATGGGAGAAAACAAGACGTAGAAGCAAACAGAGCTCAGAAGATTACCTTGTGCTAGCAATGTAAGAAGAGCTAGTTATTATCAGTTTGATGTACAGTCTTTTTTTTTTTTTTTCTCTCTTCAGTTCCACAGAGTAATGAGAAGCTTCAGGAAAGTCCGTGCATTTTTGCATTAACACCGAGACAAGTGGAGTTGATCAGAAATTCCAAGTACGTCTCATTGTGTATTAACAGTTCGAGAAAATGTAGCTGTAGAATTCCTCTGTGTTCCCTCTCTGTGGAAGCTTTTGTTCTCGGCAAGGAAACGCAGTTTGTTTGAGGGCATTAGCAGACAGGCTACTTCTCATGTAAAGCAAATAGCTTTGGGGGAGGTGGGAGGTACAATTTTACCCATCTAAGTCCCTAAGTTTCACTTTTGCTGCTCTAATCTTGCCTTTGAATAGTACGTTTTGGCAGGAAAAGCGGTATGAAATTGTCGATGACCTAAATTCTCTGTTGAGCTTGTGTTGTGACTATTTGCAGATTTTTTTTCTTTGCCTCAAAAGTTCAAAAGCTGTACATGTAACACTGTTTGCATCTGAAAGCAAGCTTCCTTGCTGTAAAGGATACTATAGTAACTGCATAAGAAAACATCTTGCACTGATTAGGATTTACCCTGACCTCTGCTGTGATGCAACTTTTGATTTAAACAATGCACCGCTTAAGAGCTGTCAGTGCAGGCAGTAAGGCTTCCACTTTTCCTGACCTGCTCCCTTGGTGCTGGCTGCCGCGAAAGGACAGTGATGCAGGAGAGGTCCTCTGACACGAAGCGTAAAACCTTTAAATATTTCTCTCTACGGTAAAATCACACTGTGATCGTAGAGTCGGAGAAAGACGATGTTTCTTGAATATCCAGTGCTTGATTAGTGCTGTGATCCCAGTAGGTCAACAGAAGCAGCGCAGGGCAAGCTGTTTGATAACTTAACAAGAAAGAAATGATATACCACGGAAGTCTTTAAGGGGGATAAAAGACTACACGTGTTGGAGCTGATTTTTGATGCTTTTTTTCTCCATGTATTCAGATTTGTGAGAAAACTTGCCCTGTCAGTAACACAGCGTAAATATGTCATAGCAGGGTTTCAGTGAGCGTCTAGACTGGTCACTCAGCGCAGGTCCATCTTCTCCCACTGCCTGGGGGTAGCATCCGCCTGCATTCCCCCACATCTCAAACTGCCGCATCAGCTTCTCTCTGTCAGCTGAACCGAGCTTCTATCCCTTCCGCCCCTAAAATCAAAGTACTTATACTAAAACACGGAATTGGAGTGTGAAAGGCTTTCAGAGGCAAATCCAGACTAATTTTGGGGTCTTACCTAATGCCGTGCGTCCTGTGCAGAAATTGCAGTGTTTTTCACCTGTGTATAAAGACTCCAAATAAAATACCCTTGTTCTGTGATGTTTTGCTTTCCTGATACCAGTTGAAATCCTGTCACAAATAGCGCTACCGAAGTTCTCAGCATTAACGGCTGTTCTGCTAGTGCCACAATACTTGGTTTGCATGAACAGCTTTAGCTGAATAATTGAACAAAGAGAGTCTTGAAAGAAGACTGTCAGGTAGACCTGACCTTAAAACCTAGTTTTTTGTAAATGCTTACAAATCAGCAAAAGGATGTCAGGCAAATTGATAGCTTTCACCCTTTACAGATTTGAAAACCCAGAGAAAGGCTATAGGATGGTGCATTAGAGGGGGAAAAAAAATTTAAAAATATAGGACCACTGATACTTGCAGGTGTTGTACAATTTAAATAAAATTCTGTAAAGTAGTTCTTTAAAGATCTATTAAAAAAAAAAAAGAACTAAAACTCTTTGACTCTGGCAAAAGTGATGGCTGATTTTGGTTCTTCTGGGTTTTTTCTGGATTGTGGGGGTCTATTTTTTGTTTGGTTTATGGGTTTTTTGTTGTTGTGGTGTGGGCTTTTTTCTCATAATTAACCTGAAGTTTCTGTTTCTTCTTTAATTTACTAGGGAGTTGCAACCCGGTGTGAAATCGGTTCAGGTTGTGCTAAGGTATGTTTGAGTGTGGGGTTGACTTAACATCAGGTGCAGAACAGGGGAGGAGGGAAAGCGCTACCAACATATATTGACTTTCAGTGTGGTTTTCATAGCTACAGAGATAAATTGGATTGCGTGCTTTGTTCATGTGCCTAACACAGGCATCTTAAACTCCACTTTCTAACCTCTTGCTACACCTACTGCTTGAGTTAGCGCTGCAGTAGAAAACAGCGGTGTGTTGGATTTTGCTGCCCAGGTACGGCGCCTGCATCCGATCCAGGAGAGCAGAGGGGAATTGGCTTTGCTTTGGCCAGACGAGGGAGTGTGGGTTGGTGTGGCGATGGTTGCCTGCTGGTAGCTGTTGATGTGCGGAGAGCTTTGAACCTGCAAACAGCACGGGGATACTGAGAGATACATGTCATTTCTTTACAGAATCTGTTACACGGACACTAGTTCTCCTCAGGAGGATCAGTACCCTCCGAACATTGCAGTGAAAGTGAATCATAATTACTGCTCGGTGCCGGTAAGTCAGCTCAGCCAGGAGGTCTGACGTTGCAACTTTGGAAGGACTTGTGTAATTTAGAAATAAATTGTTTTCCTGATGAATGCGGACAAGAAGCCAGAGTATAAAAGCACATTGCTTAGTTTAAAACTAATTTTCTAATGGATTAGGTGTGTTGTTAATAAACCGTTCTTGCAAAAAGACTTTGCGCTTGGTCTGACTGGGCGCCTCCCCTCTACTCCCCTCCTTGAAAACCGTGGGTGAGTAGAATTTAGTGAAGCTGATGAATAGATGTACCTACATAGAAGCATCTTCAGTAAAAAAAAAAAAAAGTATTTAATCTTTCTGCCTTAGGGCTACTATCCATCAAACAAACCTGGAGTGGAACCTAAAAGGCCCTGTCGTCCCATCAACCTCACCCATTTCATGTACTTGTCTGCAGCGACCAATCGCATCACCGTTACCTGGGGGAATTACGGGAAGGTACGTGCCGAAGGAGATGACACGGAACCGCACAAACGAGTGCAGGAGAGCAGCCTCGCTCATTCCTTCCCTTCCTTCTCTCACCAGAGTTATTCCGTGGGGCTGTACTTGGTGCGGCAGATGACCTCGGCAGAGCTGCTGCAGAGGTTGAAAACCATCGGGGTCAAACATCCAGAACTCTGCAAAGCACTTGGTGAGTACGGCTGCGTCCGAGGTGGCGCAGGGAGGTCTGCTGTGTGCCTGTCAGACCGCAGCATTCCTACCAGCCAGGCCGCTCGAAATGTGCTCGGGAACAGCTGCCAAGTTTTATACAATTTCTTTCCTCCAGTTGTATCGAAACGCTTTTTTGTTTGAACAGACTTGCTAAGCCGTATGTCAGGCGTGTGAAATTGCCCCCAACCTGTGTGCAAGTGCAGCGCTCCTGCAGCGCGCGTTTCTTGTGGCTCTTCAGAAGCTCTGAATCGCTTCAGTTGGATTTAGAATTTGTCCCCAGGTCGTATCGTGGTGAGTGCCGCTGAGGGCCAGTGTCGTGGCGCAAATGGCTTCATGCCTTCACCTGATTCATTATGAGCTGACAAACATTACCACAGCACCTCGGCCTTGACCCGCACTATTTCCAAAGGAGATTGCTGGAGCAAGGGATCCTGGTGAAAATGTCCCGCTGCCCCAGCCCCCCGGGGTATCCCGGGGGCTGGCAGTGGGATTTCACCACCAGCACTTTCATATGCGTTGAGAGCTTCAGAGAAGAGATGATCCCAAGAGATGCTTATCCTAGACCACTCAGGTAAATCATCGTGGCATGAGGCAAACGCAAACCATTATTGAAAATGAGGGGAAATGACCTTTCTAAGGTAGAATCTGACTTGCAGCTCATGAGACTCTAGAGGATTTCCGGTTGTTTAATGTTACTGGAGAGAGCATTCTTGGTATTTAGTTCTGCTTAGAACTAACACACTGGATTGTGATGGTCTTTAAAACGTACTGTTCAGATCATGGACAACTTTTATGAGTATAATAAATATAATCTTGAAGACAGATGGTAGTTCATAAGGGAGGTGATGATTTCAGGCATGTCCAGTCTTCACATTGTGGGACGCGCTGCTGCTTCAGCCAAACTTTGGATCTTCATCCTTAAGTGCAGAGTTTCTGCAGCAGATGCTGAACACTTCTAGAGCTGTATGCCACGCCAGATAGTGTCAGTGGCAGTCTTGATCATATTAGACCGCTCTGACAGCAGCACGTGAGAAATTAAAATTCCCATTTCTTAAATATCTGACATTCTCCGAAGCCCGAGGCGCTGTCTGTGCTCCCTTTTTTGCTGTTCACCAGAACCTTAAATGAACTGAGCAGAGGCTGGCTTTTGAGTTGTCCTAAACTGCAGAGGATCCTCTCATTCCTCTCGGACCCTTCACGCTTCTTTAAACCCAGCTCAGCAGTACCCGCTGTTCCCTTTAAAGCAAGTGCTTGCAGGTTGGCCTCTCGATCCGAGAGTGGCAGGCAGAGGTTCTTGTCATGGTTTGGGCAGTCCTGAAAGCAACTTCCTTGCCTTTTCCACTCAGTAATGAGTGCGTGCTTCCGGTTCTCCTGAGTTAAATAACTAACGGCTTTGGCTGGACTTCAGGGCGGAGATGGGTTGCATTTGGTGACGTTAAATTTAACCAAATAGAAATGTTGTCTTGTTTTGGTTCCTTTGGCCTGTTCCTGCTTGGAGGTTGTTTGGACGGCTGAAACTGGCACGCACAAGCAGCTTGTAAACTTTGCTTTTATAGCTCTGGTCTGCTCCGCAAATGGTTCCATATCGCGTTCATGGCGACGTCCCTCAGCACTCACTAAAGCTACCCTTTGACTTCGGTCGCGTCTTGGGGCTGACTCATCTTTTGCATATGCTTCTGTTGACTTTAGTGTAGGAACATTGTCTGAAAGCAGAGATGCTTGCCTACAAGGCTGTGGATCCAAACTCCGACAGCTTGATTCTAATCAGGAGGTCCTAGAAAATGCCTGTTTCTCCTTCCCATGAATCATAGTAATTGATGCACGGAGAATGCTCTTACAAAGAACTTTTACCAAAAATTAAGCTTGGATGAAAAGTCTCCTAATGTGAAGAAAACAACACCAACAACAATCTTGTGGGAATTTCACATCTGAGAAGTCACTCTCTAATTAGAGCTGTGTGTTGCAAAACTGCGTGTAGCCTCATTGTCTGGAGACATCTTGTTATGATCTGAAAAGGTCAAAATAAATGGTTGACTTGCTCCAAAGAAAAAATGGTGATGGAAGTGTCAAAGGCCTTTTCAGACAGCAGTGATAGCAGCAGCCGCTCTTTAGGACTTGTATAGTAGCTTAAAGCTTATTTTCTCTGTCGATTCTGCACCTCGATGCAGGACCTGCATGTGTGGGGCCTGCACGTCCGCTGCTCTTTTTCATTTGCCTGCAGCTCCTCTGGTTTTTCCTTTCAGGCTGCAGCAGCGGGAGCAGGATTCTCTACCTCCTTTCCTAACGTCTTTTTCTTTCCAAATCTATGCTGGATCGCTGCTTGTGACTGTTTTTGCCTGGCTGCCCTGCTCTTTGAGCCGTCTGCCCTGGTACCTCTGGGTCTGGTTGTGGTTCCTGTGACAGAGTCTGCTGGAATAAGTGAGCTGGCCGGCATATAAACTGAAGAGTTACAGCCCAGTAATGCTAAGAGGAGGCTTGTTTATTTGATGGGGCAATGATAGAATGTGCTTCTCTGTCAATTTGGTGGTATCCCCTGTTTGCTCACTTCTGGAGGGAATTTCTCTGAATTTCAAGGGGCAGGGGGAGGCAGTTAACCCTGTCCTCTTGCTGCTGATCTCAGAAAGGAATGAAATCCATCACATTTATACTAAGGACCAGATAAGCCTAAACTGACTTTGTTCCAGAAGTCTTGCCATGTGCTAGAGCTCTCTCTGGCTACTCTTTCCCTCCCTGCGGGAAGTCCAGGTGTTGCGGGTGTCTCACTCCCCTCCGAAGGGGGGCGAAGTTAACTCCTAGTTGGCTGCCTTGGTGTAATATTAACGTGACGAAGCTGGTCAGCAGTGTGATTTCCTGTACGTACCCCAGCTGCCCAGCCTGTAGTTTGTAAATAAGAGGTGGAAGGGTTGCTAAGAGAGCGTTAACAGCGTAGCTAGCAGATAACCTGCAGCTGGTTGTTCTCATCCCAACACCTAAATCCACTCACTCTCCTTCGTTTGCTCTGCCTGGATGAGAGGCAGCACGTGCCGTTTGGCTGGGAGACCTGGATGATTGGGAAGGGAGATCTGTAAGAAAATGTGAGCTTCCTCGGCCAATAAATACTCCAGCTGGCTTGTAGGCCATGAACTGCCGGCTCATGCACAAGGTTTTTGGCTAGCCAAGCAGCGTCTCTGCTGAGCTCTGCAGGTTGTGCAAGCCTGGTCCAATACAACAGCTTTCTGCCTCCTGTGTCCTCTGTCCCTGACCGGCAGAGGTTGTCATCAGGGGGGAAATGACTTGTATGCAGCCAAGAGCTGTTGGTGAGCTGCTTGACCTGCGCCTACACGTTCTTTCCAAGGTTTAAGTTTGCATCTGTTAAATTTTGTACTCTTCCTGCAGTAAAAGAGAAGCTACGCTTGGATCCAGACAGTGAAATTGCCACTACAGGTGTTCGTGTCTCTCTTATCTGTCCGGTAAGTCTTAGCAATACATTTTAGTCTGTTTTTGTCGCGAAACCCTATTCTCCTGCCAGACCAGCTTTGCAAACTAACGAACCTTTTTGCTTAGGAAAGCTAACAAACCTTTTTGCTTAGGAGAAGTGTCTGGTGATTGCTTGGGTGGGTTTTATCGCTGATCTTCTGCTCTTTGGTTCAACAGCTAGTGAAGATGCGGCTGTCTGTCCCGTGCCGGGCGGAGACCTGTGCACATCTGCAGTGCTTTGATGCAGTCTTCTACCTACAGATGAACGAGAAAAAGCCCACATGGATGTGCCCTGTGTGTGACAAACCAGCACCCTATGACCAGCTAATAATCGACGGGTGAGTACCTACGCTGCTCTATCCTCAGCTCCTTTTTCTCTGCTGGGTGCGGCATCTTGTCTTTTGGTCTGTGCATCTGATTGAAGTTCGCCTCAAAACCAAGTTGGAAGCTTGTTCTGCTGCTGCATAATATTCTGAATGAATTGTCTCGGTGTGTTAGAGCAGGGCTTGACTGTTTGTCCGCTATTCTTAATTCTTGGATTACACTACAGTGTTTTGGAATCGAGCATTTACTACCTCACTCTTTTCATCAGGCTGATGAACCCGCACAACTAGCCGCCTTGGTTGACCGATATCATGCTGCATGGAATAAACCGCTTTATAAGCAGCCGATAAGGTGATTTTTGATAGGAAATATCTTCCTGTTTTCTTGTCGGTGTGAGGCCTTCATCAGCTCACGAGCGATTCTTGGCATGCTGTAAATGTGACTGGGGGATTCTCTACACCAGCTATTAAACTGAACATCCTGCACCGTATAGCCCCTGAGATGGAGGTACAAATGCAGTATTTGGAAAGATTGTTTTGTACAGTCAGTGTGACTGTTCCAGTACAATTTTTGTGGCCAATGTGAATATCTTGGTGCCAGGGATGGGAATGATACCTCTTACTGCGTTTTGCATGCCTGTAGGGGGGGAAAAAAGAAGGAGGTTCAAATCCACTGGAGAAACAGGATTAAAATGATTTGGAAACACTGTCCAAGTTGGAGGTTTTGTGGATCTACCTGGGCCTCCTCTCCCTGGTTCCTCTGGGGACACCCGGTGGTGGTTGATCCCTGCTAGCAGGCTGAGCCTGTGCAGCAGCACCTTGGGGTGCTCCCTGCTGGGGGTCACCAGCCCCTGTGGTGTGGGAGGGGACACCAGTGCACTTGTCAGGCAAATTGAGTATGCTGGGAGGGAGCTGGCTTTTGGTGCAGCACTCTAGAGTGGGTTTGTGAAGGGCAGACCACACAGTGTTGCCCCAGCCGTACATTTGGGTCTGTTTGCCATCCGGGGGCTGCTGTGGGCCAGAAGGACGGAGCCACGCCAGCATCCCCGACATCGGTGTTCCCAGCAAGGCAGCCCCTGTCTCTCCTGCAGGAGGGCTGTTCTCCTTCTACTGTCTCATTTTGAATGTGACATAGTTGGAGTAGAGCTGGAAAAGCACAGGAGGGAATTAAAGTAAATTCCAAACAGCATTTGGAAAAGGTTGAGGCAAGAAATGCATGGTCCGAGCCCTGCCAAGAGTTCTCCGGCCATGAACTGGGGAAAGGTTGCTTTAGACTTAGCACTCAGCTTGTCGCCTGGTTTGCAGTCCATATGGGAATGGTGTTTCCCATACGTCTGGACTCGAGTTGTTTTGCTCTGGCTCTTTACCGAAGCGCAGAGGGCTCACCGTAAGCTGGGAGAGGTGGAGCGCTACGGCGCAGCAGTGGAGGTGATGCTTGTATGTCTGAGTGAGGTTGCAAAGCTTAAAGACGCAGCCGTGTGCCAAGAGGATTACTTTAAAAAAGGAGACGTCCCCTTCCTTGTTGCAGACCTGGTGGACAGAGTCGCGTATGCAAACTGCAGAACGAGCTGGGCTGTCAGCAGGAGCCACCTGAGGCAAACCGGGGAACCGCTTGTCAGCTCCAGAAATACGGATTCCAGAGGCTATCTCCAGAGAAGAGCACGATAAATTGCCTGGCTTTTTTCCAGGAGTAGAGGAAGGAACGAGTGAATTAATGTGAACAGCAATCTCCACCCACACCCCCAGAAGGAGCTTTGTTGCCTCAAAATGCAAGGAGCCTGTTTTATGGGCTGGGACCACTGACATCCGTAGGGGTGCTAGCCAAGCTGAGGGCAACCCTGAGGACTGGTGGAGCAAGATGCCTGGTTCTTGGCTTCTGGAAAATGATCTTCACCCTCATGGCTTGTATAATTGGCCTCTAATGCAGATTCCCTCAAAAGTAGGGAGAGTTTAGAGAGAAATTGTTCGGGTGCATCCAGCTCCCTTGGGACAGGAGGCGGTGAAGTGAGCAGACGAGTTTCAGCCTGGGTGGTATATTCCCAGGGCCAGGCTGATGATATTCTGAGCGTTGCTGCGTTTGTAAGTACTGATTTGATCCAGGAGTTGCGGCTTTTTAGACAGTCTGAAGCAGCCTAGGCACAGATAACCTGTTTGCTTTGTCCTCTGGCCAACACCAACAGGAAAATCCAGTTCCTTTGAGATCTCTAACAAGGCTGCTGAGACTCAAGGGGAAGGTATGGGGTGGGTTGGATCGTGGAACCTCCAGGTTCAGCAGTGCCGTGTCCCTCCTGGAAGAAGAGGAGGTGGAGGTTGTCACTGGTGAAGGCTCCACAGATTTCTGTGTCCCTGCTCTGCAGTGCTCAGGAGTGGGTTTTGGTGCCAGTTCGGTTGGATGAAGGTAGTCTTCAGACCTCCCTAAAGTACGCTGGAGGGAACCTGGCAGTCGCAGCTGGATGTTGTGAGCCAAAAAAGGGGCGTAGGCTCCTGAGGAGGGAGTTGGTTGGTCGAGTCTGAGATCCTCTGGGCCTTGTCAGCTTTTTTGGAATTGCGGCCTTGGTGGTTGCTCTGCTGGATGACAGGAGTGTCTGTGGAAGCGCATTTTCTACGTGAGCGAGGAGAAAGCAGAAACTTTCTCCCACTAGTGTGCCACAAAGAGTTTTCTTGAGCTCAGAAGATTTTTGCTATTAGCTGTCCTTTGTACTTCAGGAAAATGCTCAAGTGCAGAAGTGAATAAGGCCTTGCACAATGGTGGTTCCAATAGTGTGTCCAAATAAACATCCCGAGAAATGGTGGGACGTAGCAGGATAAAGCAAGTACTCAGTTTCTGAGGCACAATGAGCCAAAGAAGGTCCTCATCCTGGCTAGCGTCCCTGCAACGAGAGATGGCTGCCATCGAGGTATCTACACCGGCTGTATTTTCAGTGGTGAACATGGGCTTTTTTCTGTTGCAGGAGGCTGCATATATTGTTTTGGTGGCTGCTGTGGAGGTTTTGGGAAATAAAAATAGGAAGGAAGTGAAGTGCTGCTTGTTGGATTGCTTATTTCCTGTTGTCACAGGGTATTTTGTCTTTGGCTAATGCCTTGGTGTGAACGTACCTGCACCACCCCTGACGCAGCTCTAGATGGGGCATCAGACGTCTGTCTGGAAGCGGTGCCACAGCCTTGGGAAACTGGGTGAAGAAGCAAGACTGTCTTCTAATTGCACGTAATTAAAATGTTAGTTCATGGTTTAGGTACGTTGTCAGAAAGGACGGGGATGGTTTGCACTGTCAGAACCTGTATTTGTTTTATGGGAAATCAAACAAGCCCTTGACTGCAAGGGCTGTCTGTTTGGCAGCCTGCTAACACCAAATTTCTTTTAAATTCAGGGCTGCTTAAGGTGAAGATCCAGGTTGATGGCCCATCACTAAATGCGTTCTGCTGATTGCCTCCAGCTTAATAGATTGCATCTTTTCTCCTCTCCAGGCTCCTGTCAAAGATCCTGACAGAATGTGAAGACGCGGATGAAATAGAGTACCTGGTGGATGGCTCCTGGTGTCCCATCAGAGCTGAGAAAGAACGGAGCTGCAGCCCTCAGTGTCCAATATTAGTTCTAGGTGAGTATCTCCGGGGCTAAAGACTTTAAATTACTGTAGGAAATGCGCACAAATTGCAAAACTAGAGTTCCCTAACCGGCTTGGGAAAAGCCGTGATGCCTAAAACGTGAGTTTGGTTCTCGGAAAGCTTCCTCTGGATAGCCCCTCTGTTTTCAGCTTCTTCAGAAATGAAGGGCATCGCCAGGGAGCATCACACCCCTGCGGAGGAGGGCCCGGCCCAAATGGGGTTACTCAGCCAAGCTGGGTTGTTGTCAGAATGGCATCGAACAAGTTTGTCAGTAGATGCATCTCTGCAACAACCCCTGAAATGTCACTGGCAAACCCAGCCCGGAACAGCACTGGATGTTTTTTGTGGGAAAAGAGGATTTTGACCAGAAGAGCTGTCTGTTGGGCAGCCTGCGCAAGGTGGGGTCCCTCTAGCAGTGCTGTGTCTGCTGACAGGGCTGGCAGTTGTGTAGCTTCTTCCTTTGGCCAAGCCAGTCCTTGGTTCTCAGGCAGATGCCGTTGGGCATCCTGACCCAAGTGGCAAGTCCTGACCCTGGAGAGAGCATCAGGTTTGTGGCATCCCGGAATCACAGAATGTCAGGCTTGGACAGGCCCTCTGGAGCTAATCTTCTCCAGCCACCGACCAGAGCAGGGTCACCCAGAGCAGGGGGCACAGGAACGCCTCCAGGCGGGTTTGGGATGTCTCCAGAGACGGAGACTCCCCCACCTCCCTGGGCAGCCTGGGCCAGGGCTCTGCCACCCTCACGGGAAAGAAGTTCCTCCTGGTGTTTAGGTGGAACTTCCCATGGTCAAGTTTGTGCCCGTTCCCCCTTGTCCTGTCCCTGGGCACCACTGAGAAGAGCCTGGCCCCATCCTCTTGCCCCCCACCCTTTAGATATTGATCAACATTGATGAGATCCCCTCTCGGTCTTCTCTGTGCTCGACAAGCCCCAGGGCTCTCAGCCTTTCCTCGGCAGAGGGATGCTCCAGTCCCCTCAGCATCTTCATAGCCTCCGCTGTCCCCTCCCCAGCACTTCCCTGTCCTTCTTGACCCGGGGAGCCCAGCACTGGNGCAGAGGGGGAGGATGACCTCCCCCCACCCGCTGGCCACGCTCTTCTTGATGCCCCCCAGGATGCCACTGGCCTTCTTGGCCACCAGGGCCCAGCGCTGGCTCATGGTCACCCTGTTGTCCCCCAGGACTCCCAGCTCCCTCTCTGCAGAGCTATTTTCCAGCAGATCAACCCCTAACCTGTCCTGGTGAAGGGGGTTATTTCTCCCGAGGTGCAGGACCCTATGCTTCCCCTTGTTGATCTTTCTTAGGTTCCTTTCTGTCTGTCCAGCCTTCTGGTGTGTCACCCAGCTTTGTGTCACCACCAAACTTGCCGTGGGTACGCTCTGTCCCCTCGACCAAGTCGTTGATGAATCTGAACGGCGTTTGTTTCATGCCCCCCTTTGCCGAGCGCCGCACAGCCATGAGAGACCCCTAAACTGGGCCTGAACTGGTTTAATTAATCCCCTCTCTTCCCCCACCTCTCTCAGGTTCTTCAGATGTGAATGGGCTCCTGCCCACTCCTAACGGTAACGGGGAGAACGGCAAGGCCACTGCTGACGTCGTGGATTTAACACTGGACAGCTCGTCGTCGGAGGAAGAGGAGGAGGAAGACGAGGAAGAAGATGATGATGATGAGGGACCCCAACCAAAACGACGCTGCTCTTACGAGAAAGGTTTAGTTTCTGCCTGCTGACTGCGGAAGCAGCTCTGAATCTCAGAATGGACAGACTTGAATACTCTGGTGCTTATTAAACTGGAGGAGGGGGAGAACGTCCTCTCCCACCTCATCCCTTCCTCCCTGTTCTCCTTTGACTTTCCTATTCCGAATTAATCGTTAAGAGAAAAAGAAAGAAAAAAAAATACAAAACGCAAACAAAACAACAAAAAAAACCAAACCAACAAACCATTGAGCTGCTTCTTGGTTGGAAAATGACCCCACTCAAAAGCCTGACCCTGAACTGGAGTCTGAAGTAAGGAAAGTGTCTTAATCCAGGCAGGCGGGATCCGCAGCTCGCCGGTCTCCGCGGCCCTTCCCCAGGACGGCTGGAATCGGCGGAGTTCCCCTGCGCCATCGCCGGGACATCCCACTCCCCTGCATCTCCAAAGCTGTGTGCATTTTTATCGTCTTGTTAAATAACCATTCCTTAATTAAGCTAAAGGTTTTTCGCCGGACGTGTGANAGTGACTCGTTTTAGTTGAGCAGAAGCCATGGGGGGAAGGGCGGGGAGGGCTCGAACCACAAATCTGTTGTATTTTTTGAAGTGCAATAACTTGGTGTTTTTGAAGACTTAAAAAAAAAAAAAA
>VXBO01014190.1:20600-35088 GCA_013400135.1 Rhinoptilus africanus
GAGCGGGATGGGGGGGGTCTGTGAGTCCCAGGGGAGCCATGGAGAGAGACTAGGGGGTGTCTGTGGGTCCCACAGGGGCCATAGGGAGGGATGGTGGGGGTGCAGCCTGTGTCCCACAGGGGCCGGGGAGCGGGATGGCAGAGGGGTTCTGTGCCGGATGGGAGGTGGGGGCCTTTGGGTCTCACAGGGACCAGGGATTCTGGTGGGGGGACCCCTGTGCCCCAAGGAAGCCCCTGAGCCCCACAGGGCTGTGGGGGAATCTGTGGTGGACCCCTGTGCCCCCCAGGGGTGGGAGGATCTGGTGAGGGATTCCTGAAGCCCCATGGGGTGACCCCTTGGGGCAGGCTCCCTCCTGGTGTGGGGTAGCCCCCCATGGCTTTAGGGTGCCAGCCCCCCTGGAAGAAGTGGGGGGTCCTGCGGCTGCTGAGCCGGCCTGGGGAAACGCGGACGGTGCTTTTTTGGCCCATCCTGCCTCGTGCTTGGGTTTGATTTTTACACCTTTACACGGGGGTGCTGACAGCGCACACTGGGAACAGCCAGGTTCACCCAGGAAACTTCATGTATTTAAAGCGCCTTCCAACAGAGAATGGATGCGGCTGCCGCCAGCTGTTTGTGTATTGCTCTTAATAAACACTTAGCAGAGTGTAAGCGCGTGTAAGAGCAGACAACTCAGCGTTTTGTGGGCTGGCTTCACTGTTGTCAGCAGGACACCGAGCTGGGACACTCTTCATTTAATGCCGAGTCCCAGCGCTGTGTCATACTCCCTCCTTTGAACATAAACACGGGGACGGGTCCCTGGAATCCCAGGGGTGGTTATTGGGAGGGTTTTACTGGGAGTCAGCAGCCTTGTAATGTGGCCCGTGAGTCACCTTCCTCCTCTCTCACCTTCCTCCTCTCGCTCACCCGAGCGGATCCAGGTATTCACACCGACTTGGCCAAAGCTGCGGTCTGCGTCACGTTTCTTAACAAAGCCGTCGGGGCTTGTGAGGCCTTAATTATAACCTGGCTGTCATTAAGGTCGTGTCAAGCGCTAATGTGTTTACACTGTGGAGCACGATGTGCGGGGAGCCAGCCCTGCCAGACAAGTGCCGCCGGCCACCTGGGCTGGCTGCTTTGTATCCGGCCAAAGGAAAATAGGGGAAAGGGGGGAAAAAAAACCCCCAACTTTGATGTTCCTGTGAAAACTTCTGCTATTTCAAGTTGTTCGTGTCATCCTCCCAGCTCTTGATTTTTGTTTGAAGCCTGGCTCTTTTGTCACCGCTTGTCTGCCGTGGTGACGTATACCTGTAAAGGGCTGGTTTTATTTGGGGAAAAAAAATGCCTGTTGATTGAGAGGCGCACAGTAATATAATAAATTAATTAGACTTTATATTTTGTAGTTTGAGGGGGAGGTTGTCAGTGCGTTATTTACTTTCAGCGGCAGCCGCGTGATTCTCAAAGCCGCGTCCGTGTTTCGGTGGGAAGCTGCCTTTCGCTGAGCACGCATTTTGTATTTCGGATGCCATTCAAAGAGGGGCTGCTCTTCCCCTGGGGCAGAGTGTGAATTGTTGTGGCACTGTACAAGCTCAGGATGCTCCTAGAAATCACGCGGTTTAGAACAAAAGTGCCCAGTGCTGGCTTGCGTTAAAGGCAAAGGGTTTGTGCCTTCCTTGCTGTTGCCACTGCGGGACCTGACGGAGCCTGACAGCTCATAAAATCAATCCCTTCCCTCCTGCTGCTGTCCTGTGACTTCAGGTGTGAACACTTACTGCAGCGTGGTGCTCCTGTGTTCATTTCCCTCTGAAGTGTTCCTCTGGCAGACTTCTGAATTCATCTCCTTCAGCTAATCCTCGTTAGTTTTGAATTTTCTCTGAAGCAAGTTGCCTTTTCCCCTTCTCTTTCGTGGCTTCCAGCGCATCTTCGAAGAACTCGAGTGCAAATTTGACGGAGAGGCAGATTTGCATGCTCTGTTCTCTTCCTTCATTTCCCGTACTAGCTGGTGAGGAGGAAGGAGCTGGTGTTTTCCAGGTGGCTTTTCCTATCAGTTCTGTGGAGTCTGGAAGTCTGTGGCTCCAGTGATAGACAAAAAAGTACTGGTGTGCAGGGCTGGTAATTTTCTTTGTAGGCTGTAACGTGGTTTGAGTGTCAGTGAGTGGTAATCGAGCACGCGTGGTGGTGGAGTGCAGATGGTGGGTTTGCAGTTTCGGACACCCGAGCACTTAATATGCCGTGCTTAATATCCCGGAGCTGCGTTTCAGACGGGACAAGGCTTTGTCTGTAACCAGTGTCCTTCCTGGTCACGAGCCAGTAGAGGTGAGTGGAAATCCCCAGGCTCTAAGGCTTGGTTTGGCTCTCGCCGTGTTGATTAGGGGTTCCTGAGCTTAAGAGGCACGAAGATAGCAGCTGAGAAGCAGCTGGAATGAAAGGTATGAGGGTGTGTGCGAGCTGTCTGGTACCAGTGTCTCTCTGAGCCTGCTTCTTTCCAACCCACTTCAAAGTCCTCTGTGAATTTCAGAAGCCAGATAAAATGACAGAAGAGAGTGGCTGAGCTGAAATACAGGAATTCCATGTTGTGTTTCTTTTTCTCCTTCTTTTTTTTTTTTTTTTAACCCTTCCTTGTTTGTGTTTTAAAACAAATTTTACTAATAACTTTCTTTTTACGATAAGAAATGTTTTCCTTGGCACCTGGGGCCATATGATTACGGCATAGTTGTAAGATTAAAGGCTTTGCCTTCTTTTTTTTCCCTGCACTGTAGGTTATTTGGTTTTTAAAACATAAACACCCTCTGTTGTTCTCAATTACCTGTGCCTCTCGAGAACTTGTTTGTAAAAGAAATCTCCTTGTTTCTGCAGGTGGTACAAACTTCGCTCCAAACCAGGGAAAAAAGAAAAGGAGAGAGGGGAGATTGAAGTGGATATCCAGTTTATGAGGAGCAACATGACAGCCAGTATGTTTGATTTGTCCATGAAAGACAAGTCTCGCTCTCCCTTTGGCAAGCTCAAAGACAAGCTCAAGGGGAAGAGGAGCAGTGGCCTTTCTGACACGGCGTCGGCGATCGTTCCCAGCACGACTCACTCCCCCGCTGACAGTGAAGATGAGTCAGTCGAGAAGGAGAAGGAAAAGAAGAAATCAAAGTTCAAAGCTCTGTTTTCCAAACCTGGCCTGCAGAAGACATCCCTCTCCCAGTCCATGTCAGTCCTGCCGACGCAGCAGCCCGTCACCGAGAGGGTTCGGCTGCGGCCCAGCGACTTCCAGTCGCAATGGGATGACGAGGAGTCGGATGCCTCTCCCACCTCAGAAAGTGAGTATTGGCACCGATGGGCACACGGCCTTTCTACAAAGGTGTGCTTGCACTTTTCACAGTTTTTAAACTGCTGGTAAAAGTCTTCCTACTGAACGAATCCATAGAAAGTCACTTCTGTCCGCGGCGGTGCGCGCACACGTAGGATGTTAGACGCTCACGGCTAAGCTTACCTTGGGCCAGCATAGAACCGGTGGGGCTGCGTGAGCGATGGCAGCACGTGTTGGCGGTGCAGCCTCCCCGTGGGTGACCTGTGGTGGGTTTTGGTCATTGAACAGCGCGTGTGATCCAGCGTGCTGGGGGCTGGCAGTGATAAGGGGACCCAGAAGGTTTGGAAGTGGCTGGTACAGTCACACTTGTGATGTTTCTGTTGCCACAATCCATCAGTGACTGGGAAGCGCTGAGGGTTTCGGAGGAAAGAGGATGTTCTTGCCTCTTGAATTTCTCCCCGTTTATTTTTTCCAGGAGCCTTTGGAAATGCCCTGGAAGAGAAGTCTTCTCCTTCTCCTGTATTTAAGTCTCGTAAAACAGCAACTTTGGACAGCAGGCAACTAAACCAAGTAAGCACTAGCCACACCAAGAAAGAAGGGCTCTCTTTATTCAGTGGCCTTAAATCCAAAAGCGATCCTGTTTCCAAGTCTAGTCTGTGTATCAACGGCAGTCACGTTTATATGGAAGAGAGCACGACGAAGGACAGCACTCCAGCCTCTTCCCCCTCTCCTCACAACTTCAGGAGGAAGCAGCTCTTTGCTTCAGAGGAGAACCTGTCTTCCAGATTTGCTAAAGTTCCTGAAGAGACGGGAAGAACATCTCCTAGTCATGCTTTCTCTGGGTCTGCGTCTTTGGAGACCTTTAAATCTATGACTTTGCCGTCGTACAAATTGCTTAGCAGTGAGGAATACCTGGAAACCAGCGTCCCGCCAGCTGTCGAGGTGATCAAAGAGACCAAAAAAACGGACCACAAAAAGTCTGCCTTGCTCTCCCTGGTCACAGGGAAGAAGGAAGCAGTGAAGAGCAGCGATGCTGAGAACATTCCCGACAGGACCCTGCAGGAAGAGGAAAACCAAGTCCCAGAAGAGAAGAGTGAACAAGAGACCAAACATTTTGAACTTCCAGCAGATTTAAGCAGAGGGGATACTTCAGGAGACAGCCGCCGCGCAGAAGACGTCTTTGCAAATAAGCAACCACTCAACCCTTTCGAGGAAGAACGGAAACCCGACAAAGCTGCTGCGCCCGCGAAGACCAAAGCCGTGAAGCCCAGGTCAGTGGTGTTGAGTTCGGAGGCTGAGAGAAACAGCGATGCGCAGGCTTTGGCCAGGCTGCTTCCTGCCACAGAGCAGCGCCTCTCACCCTGGCATCCTGCCTGCGGCTGAAGCCTCTTGCTCTGCAGGGTACCTGGTGGGTTTACGCTGCCCATTTGAGCCCTTTGATAACAAATAATAACGCTGAGTTCTCCCTCGGTGTGAAAAAGAGATTGGGATAGAGATGTTCCTTGGAAGTGATGCCAAGATACAGTGGTTCTCTGAGCGCAGGCATCTTTGCGGGTACTGTAGGGGTGATTTTTCTTGCTGGATCTTTTGCAAAAACTAACGTACTTCTGAGCTGTGTGGCTTGAGCGTACCCGGGGGCTGAAACACCAGTTCTAACATCTCCGCTGTTCTCCTCTGTATTTGGCTGTGGTCTTCAGAAGTGTTCATCTTGGAGCCCTTCTGCTTTTGGCATTACTCACAGCAGCTCGGGGGACATTTGTCTAAATTTGTACACAAGGCTTTTTCGGAAATTCTGCTCCTTTATCCTTCCTATATATATATATAAGTGTGTGTTTTTATACATATATGGGTGTGCCCTACTAATAAGGCTATGTTTTGTGTCTGTCTCTAACTCCTTATTTTCAGTGCTTCTCATGTTTAAACGTCTTGCATATGAAGTGTCTTACGTACTAATAAAGTTGCTTGGGGTGCAAAAGATGAGATAGCGCTTGAAATCGGCAGCCACCATTGTAACCTCCGCAAACTCTTCAGCAGAAGCGTTCTGACAGAAATTGAGTGATTTGTGAAGACACGTTTAAGTATGTAAAGTCTGTCGGATAGGCTCGGAGGTCTCTTGCGAAGTATAATTCTTGTCCGGTTTTAGGAGTTGATGGAGTCTGGTGCTAAAGCTTGTCTGTTCCTGCCTTGTGTTGCATCCGCAAGTGACATGCGAGTTTTTTGTCCCTTTTTGCAGACTGGGCGTGCCTTCAGAGGAGAAAACCAAAGCCACGCTTCCTACTCTTGCACCTGATTCCCTTCCTGCTTTTCTTTCTGTACACCCTATCAGTAGTGACAATAATCCTTTTATTTCTAAAACGGGGCAAAATGTCCGAGTGCCAGAATCTGAAAACATTACTAGTTCTCCTGCATCTATTACGTCTCCTGCTTTTGCTGCAGAGCTTTTACATGGCAAGAACCCCTTTACTTCTGAGTGGGGCAGGGCATCCGCAGCCCTGGGTTCTGAAGGCATTGCCCGTCTCCCTTCGTCCGATCCTCTTGCAGCCTCCATTCCCAAAATGCCTCTTTCTGGGCAGGTCTCTGGGAGCGGTAATAATCCTTTTGCTTCTGAATGGGGCCAAGGTCCTGGAAGCTCTGATGCACAGGCTTCTCGGGGTCTCTCTCGCCCATCCGCACCTTCTCTCCCCTCTGATTGTCATTTTAAGAACAATAATCCCTTTGTATCCAAGCTTGGCTGGGAAGCAGACGCACCAGGTTTCAAAGCTGTTGCTAGTTCTTCCCCTTTCTGCCTTCCTTGTGATGAAGACTGTTCCTCAGCAGAGCGCCCCGCTGAGCTGCAACACTCTGGTCGCGGTGCTTCAGGGAGCTCCTCAGATGTGGCTTTAACTAGTAATGTCAAAGCTGTGTCAGAGCCTCTCGGCACCCTTTCTGACAGCCCTGGTCTGGCTCCAAAGAAGCAGCGCGATTCTCCCCAGCCTCAGGTTGAGACTTCTTTGAACAGAAGTAAGCTAGGCAACGGGAAATCCGTGTCCTTCCTGCTTGGTGAATCGGAGGGTGCTACATCAGATGATGAGGAACGTGAAAAGCAGCGCTCTGATTTCAGCAAAGTGGTATTGATGGGTTCGGATGGAGCCGGAGAGCAAGCAGAGTTTGCTCACGAACGGGAAGCGGGGTGCTACCCATCGTCCGAGCTCTCTAGTGACAGTGTAGGTCCCATCCGGCACAGCGAGACCGCTGCTCAGGGTGGTGAGGAAGTAGGTGCTATAAAGACTGAACCCTGCACAAAGGGCAGCAAACACTTGCCATCTCTCTCAGAGTGTACTAATAGCCTTTTACCAGAGAATGGTGCTGAGCAGCCACCTTCCCCTGAGAGTGAGCTGAAAGAGAAGCAGATCTTTGCTGAAAAGAGACAGGAAGAATGTGCACCCATGTTAGAGCCCCAGGTAACTCCGCTTGATAAAAATGACTCATTTTCTCAGGAAGGATCTGCCAGACCAGCCTCGGGAGCTTGCGCCCTGTCCCCTGGGGAAGCCGATGTAGGGAGGGCTGGCGGTGAGGCGTTAGTCACTCCCAAGCCGGCCCCACGGCTCTCTTTAACGCTGAAGAAGTGCCCACCGGTTTCTCAGGCTGATGAATTAAGTGGTGATGTGCCTTCTTCAGGCGACGGTGTAAAATCTGCGCCTGGGCTGCCGTTACATGTTGATAAAGTCTCAGATGCTCGTGGATGCCTCGCCCAGAGTGGCTCGTTAGAGACTGTCACTCCGCCAGTGGCATTCAGAGATGACAGCACTAATAGGTGTTTAAAAAACAAAGGTGACAATGATTTATTTGACTGTCTTAAAAATCTGAAGTCTGCCGTTCCTGTTACTGGAGACCGTGGTTTGAAACTGGCCAGTCTTCCAGTTATTCTGGAGGGAGGCTCTGATGACGAGCTGCTGGGTGACTGTCAGGAGAACCACGGTGTCGCTGCGGGTGATAAAAACATTTCAGAGACTGGAAAGCGGTCCCTGGATTTAATGCCTTTGCATGAAGAACCGGCAGAGCACTCTGGTAGCTCTGCTGCAGCCCAAGTAACCCCGGCCGCTCTGGGAGGAGGAGGAGGAGGTACTCCTGGTGCTTGCAAGCCAAGCAAACCATGCGTGCTGCCTGCCAGAGTGGATGTTCACAGTGTCAGTAACCAGGTAGCTGACTCAGGCTTAGGTATGACGTCTCGTTCCAGGGAGCATAATAGTCATTTTGAGAAACAAGAGCTGAAAATAAGTGCAGGTGTTAAGGAGCGTGCAGAGTGCGACTTCTTTGAGCCTTCTGTTTCCTCTTCCTCCCTGTCAAGTTCTTCCCAGCCCTACTCTTCCTCTCGTTCTCTCCCCTCTGACGCCCCAAGTCGTAGAGCAGAGTCTCCGAAAAAGCCAACAGCCGAGGGCTTCGCAGATAAAGCAGGAAATTCTGGCAAGAAGAAGCTTCTTCAGGCATGGGTTTCACCCTCTGAAACATATCCTAACCAAACTCAGCAGAGTGGTGAAACCGTGTCTCCTAAGCACAGGTGAGAGAATATGGGAAATGCACAGCAAGTATCTCAGTGCTGATGTGAGCCTTGTTTTTTCTTCCCGTGAGCCCGGATCTGTCTCTCCAGGGGCAGGAATTCACTGCACTTTGCAGCCTTGGTTTCCTATGGCCCGTGGATTTGTCAGGCCCTGGGTCTGTCACGTCAGCGTAGGATCATTGCTGGCACCAGATAAATCTGTATGGCTAAAAAGGATGCCCAGAGCACTCGAGGGGACCTGCCATTCATCACGGCGCTACCTCTTCAGGAAAAATCATAGGGAAACTTGGTCACAGTTTAAGAAATAGAGTCATTTCATCCGACTGGGGAAATGGACTGCAATTCATCCATTTTTCAGAAATGCTCACAGGAAGCCTGATAAAGTGCGGTGCTTCCTTGAACTGGGCTCCTGAGCCCTGAAGTGAATGGCAGCCAGCGCTGCAGCTAAAGCCTCTCTCTCCCAAGAGCGCCGGGCTGCTTTCTGGAGCTGCCGGCGGCCCCTCCGGCCCGCTGGGCTACTGCTGGCTGGGGAGTGGTGCCACTGAGCTGTCAGGCCTCAAAACTTTATCTGCAGAACTCCACCTGGGGTCGAGGACACTTCTGGGCTAACGTTTGCTGAGATACAAGTAAAACTTTCTTCTTGTACTAAAATTGGCAGTATAAATCCTCCTCAAGCAAATGAAGATAGCACTTTTCGACAGCTTATGGCATAAGTTCAGATTGGAAAAGGCGTAATACATGCTTGTCCCAGGACAGTAGAAGTATTTCGTATGTTGCAAGAACCACAAATATGTTCTTGTTGGGAAAGTCAGGCACAAGTACTAGTGCGTGAGAGATCAGAGTAGCTGCCGCTGTGTTTTGCCTTCTCGTGTGGACCAACCTGCCTTTGCTTTTGAGATACGCCGTTCAGGATATATTTCCCTTGTTACTGCTTCTTTATCTCCAATGCCTTAAGTCAATAAAGATAGTAGAATGAGAACTGGAGTGTACTTACAAAAAGCCTGTAGCTTATACAGAAATGCCTTGTCTTCCCGAAGCTGAATCTCTTACCTCTCTGGCGACAGAGAAGGGTAGGAAATTTCCCCTATTTCTTGGTATTTTAGTCTGAAGGTCTGTGTAGTGCTGGTGTTATATGTCCTGCCTAAATAACATGAGCCTGTTCTAACGTTGCAGACTCCACCCTGTGAAGCCAATGAATGCCACAGCAAACAAGCCTCAGAGTCAAAACCTGAATGTCATCAGCACTATGAATGAAAAGCTGCTGGAGATGAACGTGAAGGTATGGAGGAAAGTGGCACTTTAACCCAAAGCTTAAGCAGCAAGTTGAACAGAGTTTGTGGTTTTGAGATAGTTTGCCTGGGCTTGTATGTCTTACATCCTCAGCAGAAAAAGAACAGAGGTTATTAGGGCTGGGGGGCACGAGCTTTCTTTTTGTCAGTCCCCAAAGGTGGGGACAGTCTTTAAATGTTGCTTTTCTTGTGAACCGATCTGTAGTAGGATCGGTGCCTCTCGTTTGCGGAGGGGTTTCTCGGTGGAGAGGAGCGCAGGGTGCTGCCTGGTGAGCCACGCGGTGGCGGTGACAGGAGACGGGTGACTCGTGGGCAGCGCTGCCCCTGGAAGATGGTCCCGTTGGTGATATGTGGGAGCTGCCCGACTTGCAGAAAACATTGGACAAATTAGTCACTGTTTATTTTCGGACGTGGTTAGTCCCCAGAGCTCATTTTCACCCTGAAATAAGGACACGGCTCTTAAAGCTGAGTACATGGGGAAAAAGTAATCTCAGGGTGGCTGTTGCCTTGTAATGTGTTGCATTAATATCCTGTGCGGGCTGAGAGGCCAGGCGCCTGCCGTTAAAGCACGCCTGCTTCCTAAAAGCCGAGCTGTGCAGCTTGCATAAGCACTCAGATTTTAAGGAGGTTTTTTGCATAATCTTGGCCTCAAAAGAGACCTCTGGGCTTGAGGCGTAGCTGAAAAGTCACGTTGATCAGAATGGCTAGAAGCATCTCCAGCTCAGCAGGGAAAAACCCTGGGTACCGTTACTGGCTCTAAGGGGTTTTTGGGGAAAATGAAGTGTTAGTACCCAAATAGCTGGAGTGCCTCCTTCTGGTGTAAGTGGAAAAGAAGGAAATGGGTGCTAAGTGATTTGAACTGACATGGTGCTATTTTGAATGAGTGGAAAACTTGTAATTAGTGTTCTGTGTGGTGCTCTGATTACACACAAGAAATTCTGCTTGATGTAGTCACGCGAGCCCATTATACGCCCAGGCTGGCACTGGTTTAACGCCTGAGAAGGCAGGAGCTGCTCAGTACCTGTCAAATTTCTGTAAGGGTCAGAAGCAGATTTTTGGGAGAACCTGTGTTGTGGTGTGATAATGCAGTGATAACTGCAGTAAGAGGGCAATGCCAAAGGCCTAGGTGTGTTTTTCTTGCTGTTTAACCTGAATTTGGCTTTCCTAGTCTTTGGTATGTTTTAAAGGGTGGCTGTCCCAGCGCTCGTCAATAGGCGATGGTACTTGATGGTGCGCGGCTGTAACCCCCGGGCATCTTCGCTCAGCTGGATGCGCTGCTGCCTGGAGTCAGCATGACGTTCTTTTAACGTAAACCGCAGCAGAGCTGAATTGCAGAACTGACATTATGCAAAGATTTTTATGCTAAAACTGATGCCTGGTTACCATCCGTAACAGCGCTCTCGCTCTGAGCCTGCCGTCTCTTCTGGAGAAGACTGCCCCAGCTCTATAAATCATGTCTCTGTGCCATAAATTGCACGCACTTACTTTGAGGCAGTTGCTTTTTTTTTCCCCCCCTCTTAATACTTCCAAAAAGCTGTTCTGCATTCTGGAAGTGCATGAGTAGGTAGTGTTTTGTATTAATTTTTCCAGGCTGTGTTTGCTAACGTCTGGAAAGGTGCTTTGTAGCAGAGATCTGGGCTGGGCTGCCAGCCTCTCCCTGGCCTTCTTGGTGCCTTGGCCGTCGTGCAGCCTGCTCTGCTTCATCCTAAAATGCTAATGACTGATGTTCCGAAATGTCCTTTGGATGGAACTTATTTTTTAAAAAATATGAAGCACAGCAATACTTTTGAGGAAAAGCTGTGGCTCTGCAAACGCCGCCTGTGAAGTTTTCCGTTGGTGCTTGAAATTCCACAAGGCAGCGACCAGATAGCGTTCTGTTGCTGTTTTGAAATGCCCGTATGTCTGTAATGACCCTGCCTTTCTTCTCTCTCGAAGAAATATGATCCTTCAGACCCTGCCTATGCTTATGCTCAGCTAACACACGATGAGCTGATCCAGCTGGTCCTGAAACAGAAGGATGCAATTACCAAGAAGGATCTCCAGGTGCGGGAGCTCGAGGACTACATCGATAACTTGCTTGTCAGAGTCATGGAGGAAACCCCAAACATTCTTCGTGTTTCGACGTCTGGAAACAAAAAAGCTGGGAAGATGTAAAAGCTCTCGGGATGTTGGTTGAACAAAGGACTGAATTCCCACCGGTGGAGTTTGATTAATAAGGAGATGACATGAAGTAGGTGGTACCGGTTGTGCTGCCCACAGAAAATGACCTCTTTCCTCTTTCTGCCTTGAGCAACTCGCGGTTTGATCAGTAGTTACGTCAGGTCTTGGAAATGGAGTCCAGAAGTGGAGTCAACTTATCATATTTATTTTTTTGGTCTCTTTCCATTATTTGGAAAGATTTGTTCAGGCATCTAATCCAAAGGCTGATTGCGATAGGAAGGATGACGGGTTTTTGATGTGTTTTGCTTCCCAGCAAGGCACTGATGATCCTTTATGAAGATTTTTTTTTTTAATGGTTTTGTTTCGTAGCAGCTTTGGTAGATCAGTTACTCTTCTTTTCATATCTTAAGTCGTAGTGGTATATAAAATCTTGTGCAGTAGAGCTTGAGGAGTTGATTGCTTTTAAAAAAATTAGTAATAACCACACTGGAGAAGTCCAAAGATGTGTGCTTCAGACCAGGGCTGGGTGGGCTGTATTTTAAAAGGATTTAATGCCCTAAAAGTTTTAAACCTGCAATTTAAACCTTAGTCTGTCAAGGAAGAAGAGGAGCTTAGTTAGTCTCATCAAGTACGTATTGTTTCAAAGCAGTTCTCCAAGGGGAAGGTTTACAGGTGTTTTTGGTATAGGAGACATTGAGATGTCGCGGTACGTTTGCCTACCACAGGAGTGGTAGTAATGAATTTGGGCCAGAGGTGGTTGAAGGGCTTTATTGGGTCACTCCTGGCGTGGCTGGAAAGGGGTGAGTTTCTAACTCAGTTTTTCTACAGCAAAGCACTTTATTGAGGGGCTAAACCAGCTGGATCGACTATCAACCTCTTAGCAATCTGCTTACTATTTTCATAAAACACTGAAATCTACTGGTGACTTCTCAAATACTGTATTTTTGTAGTGAAGAGTAGTTTAATATATTTACCTAGAGATGTATACATTTATACGAAAATTCAAAAAACGCTGTTAATTACATTTTTATTACTGTAAACTGACTAACTACCAAAGTCTGGAGCTTTTCTGACAGAACTATCCCTCACAGGGAGCTTGAGTTGAAACAAGCCTTTAAGCGTTAAGAGTATTCTAAGATTTCGGGTACTTTTTTCCTAGTTTTATTTTTACTTGAGCAGATGTCTTCAGTGAAGGGGCTATTTCTTTTCTACTGTACCCTCTTCTGTGGCGTCTTCAGCTCTTGGCTGGTGGTTTTAATTTTGCGTGGTGCTGGTTGGCCTTACTGAAAACTGCTGCTGCTGCTTCTCGTGCCTTGAAATAGTGAGGAAGATGAAGGATTAATTTGTTTCCTCCTTGTGCCTCAGCAGATCTCTGCAAAGAAACCGTTGCCTATACCTCACTAATAAACTTGTCTTCTAGACTTTATTCCATGGCTTTCTGATGTTCTAGGTCAGAGAGTCAAAAAAACTGGTCGTGCCTTTGAACGGTGACTTAATGGTTCGAAAATGGTGTTATGGGTGGTCGTAACTGGACACATGGGAAGCAAGGCTGGGCTCTTGCTTTTCGCTGGCCTCGTTTTAGAGCAATGCGGGCACTGCTGAGTGGCTGCCCAAGGTACCGCTGCTGTGTGCGATGCTTTTGGAGTGGATTTTCTGAAGTTCGGCTCATGTGCGTTCCTGTTGGCAGGAATGTGCCTCTTGAAGTTACACGCACAGAAACAAAGCAGGAATATGCTGTCTCCTTGGAGATAAAGCCTTAAAACTTGTACTATCCTCTCCTGGCAGTCTTTTTTGCCAGTTGAGGCCATGTTTGTTGAGGTGGACCCTGGGCTGTGTCTGGCTTTTGCCCCCGGGGTTGTTCTCAGTGTCAAGCTCCTGCCGGAGCAGCCCAGGCGCTGCTCCAGGGTCCCGCACCAGCCACACTTCGGATTCCACGGCCGTGAAAGCATCGAACAAACCTTGTACCTCTGTCTTTTATTGGTGATACTAGTTAAAGCCTTTCTTTGGTGTTAAGGGGACTGGCATTTTATGTTCAGCAAGGTACTTCACCCTGACTTCAAGGGCCTGAAGAATCGTATGTATTGTTTTATATTGAAGGATCTGAATGTGTTTTTCCCTGTTTTTACTGTCTGCTTTTAGCCTGGGTACCTATTTGTTTTTAAATGCCTTTTGGTTTCATGGAACACTAAAATAAATATACCTTACATCTAGTGTTCTGATCGCTTTGTCTTTTTTCCAAAAGAGCAGTTTCAGAAGGGTCTTATCCCCTCCTGGCGCCTGGCTCTGCTGCCCGAAACTCCTCATCCACAAGGTATTTTGGGGCTAGTTCCATCCCTGCCAGCTATCGGTGCAGGAAGTTCATGGTAAACACCTCGCAGGGTGGGGAAACCTGATGGACGAGCTCATCCGCATCACGAGAATCGAGACTTTCTGAAAAATAAATGTGTGAAAGGTTTGCTGGCCAGGAGCCAGCGCAATCGCCCCGGTCCCTGATTGTAATGGCCCTCAGATTGTGGGCAGCGGATGACAAGAGGAGGAAATCAGCCTCCTGCTGCCTCGGGGCCATTTAGTCCGAAACCCATCTGTGCTGCGGGAGCCCTGAGTGCCGTCACCCACAGCCGCCTCTGGGGATGGAAGGGGTTGGGGGGGGTCGCCTGGAGCCCCCCAGAACTCCGAGGCTTGATGGGGATGGGGACAATGTTCCCAGGGGAAGGTTTCCATGAGGGTGGAGGGAGTGAGTGTGTTGTCTCCTTGGTCCCTCTCTGTTGAGGAAAATAAATCTAGTTATAAACGTGCGCTGGAAGGGCTGGGGTCCGTGAGGAGCTTCCAACTCCTAAAGGCTGAGAGATGGGGAGGGGGAGCTGCTTTTGTGGTAANGTTCTTTCTAGTGTCTGTGACTGGGACCGCTCTTTTTAGCCTTAAAAGGGGAAGTCGCGACCCAAACCACCCAATTACTTACACGATAATTTTAAGCACACGCCTCGCAGCGCTCCCTGCCGCCACCGCCAAACACTGCCTCCGCCCGCCCGGAACTCGCGGCAACCGGAACGCGGCCTGCGGGGTTGCGGCGACCCGGCCGGACGGGCGGCGGGGAACGGACCGCGGGGTGTGCGCCGATTGGTGGGCTGTGCGGCGCCGAGCGTCGCGATTGGTGGGCGGCCGTGCACCCTCCCCCGAGCGGCGTCGCGATTGGTGGGCGGCGGTGCGCCCGCCCCCCAGCGCTCCCCCGGG
>VXBO01014191.1:3065-31479 GCA_013400135.1 Rhinoptilus africanus
TCAAAGATGGTGGAGAGCGGCCCAGCAATGACATCCGCCAGCTCCTTCAGCACCCTCGGGTGTATCCCATCAGGGCCCATGGACTTGTGAATGTCTAACTGACCTAACTGATCCCTCACTTGATCCTCCTCCACCCAGGGGAAGTCTTCCTCTTTCCCTGTTACTTTCTCCAAGGCCTGGGGCTCTTGAGGGCTGGGCTGAGTAGTAAAGACCGAGGCAAAGAAGGCATTCAATAATTCCGCCTTCTCCGCATCCTCCGTCACCATGGCTCCTGTGTCGGTCAACAGTGGTCCCACAGCTTCTCTGGTCTTCCATAAAGACATAAAACATACATGTTTTTTTCTAAACCTTATTGAAGATAATTCACAAAGCCCCTCTGTCCGAAAGTCAGTCTAGCAGTGACTAGTGCTGGTGACTGAAGGGATCAGTATTAAAGAGGAAGAGATAAGTGGTTCATTGGCTCTGCTCCTTGGTCTTTTACTTGGGCTTCATCCTTACTCCTGACACACAGTGATTTTGTTCTTACTTTGTTCACTGTTAGTATAAAAATTATTGAATCTGGTCTGATCCTCCGGCACTAAAATCTACATGTCATTTACAATAATCCATAGTATGCTCATACATGTAGCATAAAGAGCCATTAATTTAAAATTTAAACATTAATTACATTCCTTGGGCTAGCACTATAAAGTTTTTTCTCCACAATAAAAAGCTAGAAATTTAGCCACTATTTTTAAACTAAAGTTGAGATTGTCACATCATCACTCGACTCCAGGAGTAGAATTTTTATGAAAAATGAAGAATAATTTCAAATACGCAGTAACACTGGGACTTTAGGCAACATTCAGATGAGACCCACATTAAGATGTAGATCATTAAGCTGTTTGTCTGCAATGGTAGCAAACTACCCTCTAACACGACTTAGGTCTTGCTTTCAGGTCCAAATCCTTTAGCTTTGTCTCCAGCATCTGGGACATCCTACTACGTCCACACTTTTTCTGTCTCTCGCATATGCATCCTGTAATTCACTTAACATATTTTCCTTGGGGACATGCAGCTTGCTGCCTTTGTTATGGCAAAAACCAGTTACACAATAGTATAACAAAATGTGTTCCTCAAACATCTGTAGTAATAAAGGGCTTCTGAACTTCCTGTGAAATTTGTGGCTACCTTCTGTGTGTGAAAATTAAGACTCGTCTCTTAGCAAAACCTGATGCTTATATTATAATTTTCCTTGAAGACCCCAGAAACATGGAGTAATGTTGAATCTGATAGCCTTCCTGATAAACCTCAGGATGACATTTATACAAGCAAGGCGATAAGAGAATTAAACTTCCATCTGTCAAGAGGGAGAATATATCAATTTTTTTTCATTTTTATTTTCATTTGTACATGAAGAATGTTATCACCACTATCAAGTGTTATTGAAATCTCCAAACCCCACGTATAGTCTATATTTCCCTTGAGAAGGTTCCATGAGGATTTTCAGAAGGTGGCATTAATGCTCTATCCATTTCCAAATGGCACACAGCCACGAAACTGCTGCTTCCAGCACTTAACACCTTAAAATGATCAACAAACTATGGCAGAGAGTAAGTAATTTTCTTAGGCGAAAAAGGCTGTGCTGAAATGGCATCTGTTCTGAACGATTTTTTTTTAGCAACAGAAGCAGAGCATAGATATATTTTGACTACTCTCGTATTAAATTAGAAAAAGCCAAGGGCATGTTTTCTTTTATATTCCTTTGTTTTGCCCATCAAAGCAATCAGCAGAATCAGCATTTTCAAACGAAGAGAGCATTGCTGAACTTTTTAGTGTTCAGGCATGTACCAGCACCAATAATAACTATACAGCACCTCCAATAACAAGAACAGCTGCTTTTTTTTTTTTTTTTTTTCAAAACAGCCCTATACAGTTTCCCCCAAGTTTAAAGACTTGCTGCTGCAGCTCAGAGAGATAGGAAAGGGAGAAAGGGAGAGATACAGAGGTGGCAGATACACATGACTCTCTGGGGCTGGGTGAGAATGAGTTATGCTCCAGGACTGGTTATCCTGTATATCTAGCACTTGCTTGAAACAAACAGAACAAAATCATAGAATCACAAAATCATAGAATGGTTTAGGTTGGAAGGGATCTTAAAGATCACCCAGTTCCACCCCCCTGCCCTGGGCAGGGAGACCTCCCACCAGCCCAGGCTGCTCCAAGCCCCGTCCAGCCTGGCCTTGAACCCCTCCAGGGATGGGGCAGCCACAAGTTCTCTAGGCAGCCTGTTCCAGTGTCTCAGCACCCTATACTGAAAAATTTCTTCCTAATATCTAAATCTACTCTCTTTCAGTTTAAAACTGTTACTGCTTGTCCTATTGCTCCACTCACTGATAGAGTCCTTCTCCATCTTTCCTGTAGGCTCTTGGAATCATCTTCAGGACTTGTTAAGGAAGCTCTTACTGACTGTATGAAATCCAGCATCTACCACACAGTAAAACCTTCTGTTTCAAGCATCATACAACCAGCCACTGCTAGAAACAGGTGGGTTGGAAGAGCTTGTTTGTTTGGAAGAGCTGGAACATTTGTCGCTGTCTCTTCTAAGTGCAGGCTGAGCTCTTTGCATCTCAGAAAACGGCCCACAGGAAGGTTAGGAAATAGAAAAGTCTGCCAGGATATCCTCAAAGAACTGTTCTCCAAATTGTGCTTCAAAGGATTCAGAGGTTGCTCCTTTAAAAAATGAGGTTCTGATCAAAAGCACAATAGACTGACATCTAGCATGGAGCCAGCCAGGGCTTCTCCTTCCTAATCTAACCATGTCCTGTCCCACCCTCCCAACAGAGGGCACGTTTTACAAGGCTTTAGTTGGTCCAGTATCTCAGCACTCCCTATACTAAACTGCTCCCTGGGGAGTGAGTCCAGGCACTGGATATCTGTCTGGAGAGCAGATCTTGCCCCAGCTGTCTGCCTCATAATGGATTTCAGCCTGTCTCCCCTAAGCTCAGGGCAGATTCGACAATGACTATAACGCAAAGAGCTTTCTGCAGTGCACTAAAACCTAAAAACACTCTATGACTATAGGGATCAGCTACAGCAGCACAGGGACTCGGGTAATGCACAAGCACCCAAGTGAGGTATACACTGGGGGACGGATGGGACAGGACAGGACAGTTGTCCTCTCACGACGTCTTCACACCATGCGAGATGTTTTTTATGAAAGAGATGCTTTAGTCATGAGCAAGACATTGTATTCAGGAAAAGGTTGTACGGATAAAGTTCTGCCGCTTGCTTTTTACCCTATATCTACCTAATGGTCTGTTCCAGCCTCGGGAATATCTGAGTTCATGAAACTTGTTGGAATACTTAAATATTGCAATATGGCAAAATAACAAAAGTCTTGTAAAACTCAGAGCAACTCTAAAAAAGTGTAACAAGAATGTGGTGTTGAATTTTGTCCTTCTAACTTGAAAGAAGATGTGCCATTCTGTAAAAGGGCTGCTTTGAGCTTGATTCTTTTTGACAGCAGTTTGTAACCTGGACTGGACTGGCATGAGTCATCCACTGCATTAGAAATACTGCAAAATCTTGTCATAATTCATTATCTGCCTAATTTCAGCAACCAAAACACAAAATTGCACCTTATTTATTTTTGAAGTACCACAGTCATTCCATACATAATATGTATTTGATTGGCACACAGACATATTTTATTTGCATGAGGCTGGGTTCTTCAGAAGGGTCCAATACAAGGATTGCCCCTGAAAGGCTGAAACATTGCCCTTGGCTAAAACAACTTCCAAGTTGCCGTACAACCCTGAGAATGGTTCGCTGACTAATGGTATTTCACTGTACAAATGGCTCATAAAAGCTGTTAAATCCGTTATGCACTCTAAAGGCATTTTAATCTAGCGACTATTTTCACTTATACAGAAGCTGTCAGGAAAATCTATTCCTCAAATGACAAGAAGCAACAGATCCTGACAAGACACAGGATTCTAGCACAACAGACTAATATATCTTTTCAGTATGCTTTTCATGATTGCTCTGTGTTATCTTCATGTGGTATCTTTAAGCAAAGATGTTCTCTGAGAGATGCAGAAGTATATTTTGATTTCTCATGTGCCCTTGTAGGTAAAAAGGAAGCATCTTTCTGAAGATTGAAGGGACTGACGGTGGGAGAATCAGATGAAAAGGAGAACTAAGACAAACCAAAATACAAAAGGAACAAAGGTCTGAAGAAAATGAAAACCAAACCACACCAAAACACAATCCTTACTTTCCCTGTGCTTGTTTTCAGACCATAAACTTACATATTAATGATGGATTGGGTGACATGTAAGGAAAGTTTAAGAGAAAACAGCCAAGAGGGGATTTTGCTCACCCTGTCTTCTAGACAAATGCCAAGGTGCACTACAGCAGAATAGCCTTCTAAATAGTAGTACGTACTCTCCTCCCAATTGACAGTTGTTTATTCTTGTCCCCCCTGCATCTTTCTTTTCCTGAAGATCATTCCTGGACTGTTACTTGGAAGAAAGGAGCTACCTTCTTGCAGACAGCTGCCATGCGGTTCACGGGTCATTATTGCTTCATCCACACATTATTCTTCCAGGAAGCCCAAAAAAGCTCCCCATCAGGCTGACAGATCTAAAAGCTGCTGGGATTGTATCTGGACAAAGGAAAGGGAAGCTGTTTTCCACTCCCCAGCACCCCTGCCTTGCAAGCTCAGGGAAGCACCTCTCCAGGGAGGGAAACCTTACGATAAAGTCACAGAGTAACTGTGCATGGTTAGGAAGAGCAGCTCATCAGAGAGCCCATCCTCTTGCCTTCTTCACACTGAGAATAGTTTCCAAACCCGCCCTCTGCTTGGACATTTTTGCCTGTACTTTCATGTCTTTTGTTTTGATCATCCATCTGCCTCTTAGGATAGAATCTCAATCAGAAACAAGACCTGTCAGTTTCTTAAAAGATGTTACTTTGGGCAATGCAAATGTGAGTAGAAAGTAGAAAGTAAGCCTAACTGCAAAGCAAATCAGTACATATACCCATATTTATATTTCAGTGAACATGGCAAATAGATTTGCCAAGTTGGAGAGCTGTGAGGTTTTGAAGAACAGCAATAACTTCTACTTTGTTCTTAGAAGAAACTATTATTCTATGATACTTCTCAACCCAGAAAATCCAATGGTAAATGTAAAGCCTCAGAGAAGCCTAACACCTAGACACTGTCCATTCTTGGGCCCCTTCCTGCTGCCTTTGAAACAAATGGTTACGTCACCATTGATTTTGAAAGGTGTTAATGGCTGGCCCTTTTTCTAAAATCTTAATTACTTACAGCTTTTATGGCAAAATAGATTTTGGGGTTAGAAAGGGGCAAATACTTTCCCAGCAGTATATGCAGAGAAAAGAGGCTGCAATCAGACCCTTTACCAAAGCTGTTTTTCCACAAAAGGGGCTCTCCCTCCACCAGACTGGTGTAACCCAGGTACACACCAAAAAGGAGCACATTTTATTGCTCTTTTGCTACGCTCTAATTACTGGTCTGTTAGGAAGGCTTTGACAGGCTTTCAGATCTCTACTCTCGTTGCAGTCAGAGTGCTTACTCGTGTGTGCCTGGACTCTTCCTCTCCTTCATAAATGATGCTCTGATAGTTTCATCAGTTACAACAAATGACAATTTTAAATTCTTTGCCTTGCTGCCAACTTCTTCATTTATTATTATTAACTGCTTCTTGCAGCAGTCTTTTTAATATTCTCCCTCTCTTTCCTATAGTGGCAAGGCACTCTGACATATTTTAAGCATCTGTTTAATCCCCCTCCTTTTCCCATATGCATGAAAACACTTTATCACATTTTTAAATGACTAATGCTTCAATATTCCTATTCTGCTACCTGCTGAGGAAAAGAAGAAAGGAAAAGGCTGAGTAATTGTGTTTCAGAGGCAGCAGCTTTGCAGATGACTGCATTTATTTATTACTAAAATATATTTTAAAATGTTGTGCCAGTGCAATGGAGCAATAACTTGATAAATGTTTAGTTCTAAGAGAAAATTACTTTCTTTAGCTATGAAAAAAAATCTGTTGATAGTCCAAGGCCATTAAAAAAAGAAAAGATTTACAAAGAAGAGAAGAGATGAGTATTCAACTAGCAGATACTAGTTTTCTCAGACAAATCTGAGACAGTAACATCTCAGACTAAAGCAAAAGTCAAGATAAAAGATCACCTATGCAGATGCTGAGATCCTGACCCTATCCAAAGGAATAACTGTAGACAAGTCACTCTGTGCCTTGGTTTAGCCATCTTTAAAACTGAAATACATCTCCCTTTATAATCCACAGTCCTAAACTCCACCATCTCATGGGCAACTGGTACCAAGGATGTCCCTGACCTTTATATCCCTGACCTTTACATCCCTGACCTTCACATCCTGCACAAATTCTACCTTGTTTGTAAGTATGAAGTCTAGTAGCATCAGCAACTTGATCACCATTGTTAGAAAGTTGTCATTAATGCATTCTAGAAACCTCCTGGATTGCTTGGGCTCTGCTGTCTTGTTCCTCCAGTAAATATCAAGGTGGCTGAAGTCCTGCATGAGGACCAGGTCTGTGAAAGTGAGGCTTGTCCCAGTTGTCTAAACACCTCATCTACTACTTCCTGATCAGATGGTCTATAGCAGACACAGAACAATGTCACCTGTTTTGGTCTATCAGCTAATTCTGACTCTCAAGCTCTCTTCTGGCTCATCACCCATCCCAAGGCAGATGTGTGATGTGTCCCAGATGCTTGTTTATAAAAAGAGCAACTCTCCCTTCTTGCTGTCGCAGTCTGTCCTTCCTGAAAAAGCCTATCCAGAGCAGCACTCCAGTCCTGTGAGCTATCCCGCCACATCACTGTGACAGCAAGGAAATCGTAGTCTTGCAAATGCACATAGACCTCTAATTCCTCTCATTTCCTTCCCACAATGTGTGTGTTAGTGTACAGGCACTTCAGAGAGTGTGACTGTGCATTAGTCCCTGGCCTTGAATATTGTCAAAGCTAGAGCGTGCAATCCTGCTCTTGTTGCCCAAACACAGCAACCATGAAAGCAGGTCTCGAGCTGAATCACTGAATCCATTAATAAATGGCCACTTGCTGGGCAAAGATGACCTGACAATAAGCTAGACAAATGAAACCTGTTAATGGTACGACCTGCACTGCCTCCCAAGAAACCATCTATAAATATGAGCCTGCTTTGTTAACCGTTTACGCCGGGAAGAGGCTGCTGATGGGCGGGCTGGAGGTGCTGCTGTTACCACCAACAGGCAGGGACACCTCCTGTTGCTCAAAAAACTATTTTCTGCAGAATTGAGAGGATGGTGATTGGGATCAGAGGTTCAGGAACCAGTTAGTACTTGGTATGTAACAGTTCTTACTTGCTGACAAAAGTTTTTAATTAATCCTAAATGAGCGTGTGTGTGTAATCTAGTTCTTTCACAGGGGAATCCACAAACCAAAGTCATGAGTTATTAAATGTGGCATGACAGAGAAGCATCCAGCTGTGCTAATTTCCCAAAAATGGCTTGAGAGGTTTCCCTGTCACTTCCTTACTTTATGTGCTTATGCTTGGTGGGATCCCACTTTACTGCTCTTCTGTTGATTTCCTCATGCTGGCCCTTTCCTCAGTCCTGGTCCTTCACTGGTCCTTCCAATCTGCTCCTTCACATGATTGTTGGTCATTATCTCTCTCCCTCATCACTGTTAGTTTAAGCTCTCCTCTCCAGGTTGGCCAGCCTGTTGGCAAAGATGCTTTTGCTCCATCAGATCAGGTTGATCCCCTTCCAAGCAGCCTCAATCCTCAAAGAGGGTCCCATGGTTGCAGATGCCAAACCCTGCTGCTGACACCAGCTGTGCAAACAGCTGTTGTTCCACAGGATCCATCTGCAGGCCCTCCTCCTCCTCACTGGCAGTATCAAGGAGACCACTCACTGGCCTCCCATATCCTTGACCACTGCACCCAGAGCCATGTAGTCATGCTTGGTTTTTCCCAGGTCACTCCTGACAGTATCATTGGTGTGAAGGTGGGAGAGCAGCAGGGAGTAACAGCATGAGGATTGAAACAGTCTTTCCACAACATCCCACTTCTGAGCCACCAGCAAGCAGCAAACTTCTCCAGACAGCAGATTGGGTTGGCAGATGGAGGCCTTCGTTCCCCACACGTAGGGAGTCTCCCACCACTGTCACTCACCACTTCCTCTTGCCATATGGTTCAGGTTCAGCTGGCACAAAGTGCTTCCCTGGACAGAGCTCCCAGCCAGGGACCTGTCACAGCACTGAATCTATTTCATGGCTGCAGGTCTGCATGTGGAGCAGGAGCCTTTCCCCCTGGGCCATAAGTCACCAGCTTCCAGCTTTCTCCATCATGGGAGTTTCCACTTTCCAACCTGCCGCGCAGAGACTCTGCCTATCCTCCTGCTGCAGTTGAAGGTTCAGGCTTTCGAAGCTGCAGGGTCTCAGGGAGGACCCGACTGATCTCTTTCTTGTCATCTCTGATGCCGTGCAGCCTGCTGCCCTGCGCACACAACTCATGTACTTGGTGACGCAGATCCTCAAAGAGAACAACCCTCCCGCTGGCCAAAAGGCCATGTCCCATTGCCCCAGCCACAGCAAGAGGCCCTAGGTGCCTCTGCAGACTGAGACCTGCGAAGCTGCATCCTCCTTCTGCGGCTCCACGTGCCGTCAAGACTTCCGTTGTTACAGCGAAAATTCCTCCAGTGGCTGATGAGGACGAGTGACACGTCACTGTCATAGCTGAGGACATGGGTGCTGTTGGGAACAGAGTTTCAGGGTCCCCTCTATGCTGGGCCAGGACTCGCAGGGGCCTCTGCCTAGATGCTGCTGGAAGAGTGCTTGACCCTCCCTGGTCAGGACTCAAGATCTGCAAGCTCAGAGCCGAGCCCCCTTTGATGACGAGCGGCTGGCAGAGCTGGTAGAAGCTCCTGGAGATTGCTAGCAGTCACCAGCTGTCCTCGATGCACTCCAAACTGCACCTCCTGCAAGGTTTCCAAGGACTCCCCTTGACCACCCCAGAAGAAGGTCCCAGAAGATCATGGACGTCTCAAAGTAGAGCCCAGAAACAGCTGTGTCTGGCACAGAGGCACATGTAAACAGGGAAAGACTGTAGTCTCTCCAAGTATTAGATTTAGGAGACTTTAGACAAAGCTATTGGGTGACATAAGCAAAACCAGAGATGGCATAGGTAGGCTGTAAAACTCCCTGACATAGGAATTATGGCTGCTCGCAATTTATAAGGGTTCCAAAAGTAACTGTAAAAAAACATGAAAGAAAAATCTGTCACGAGCTATTAGATACAGTGACACTTTCTCTGACCAGAAGAAGTACCAACACCATGTCAGAGATAGTCACCGTACAACAATCCTGTTTTATACCCTTTCCTAGCTATCTCCTGCTTACCACAGGTGTACACAGCCCTGCTGCAAAGACAGGCTTTTCGGTCTGCCTCACAACTGCTGTATATTCTGCTGGTGAGAGATGTCATCCTCCTGGGTCCAAGGGCTGCTGGAGCTGGGGACAATGCAGCTCTTTACCTCTCTCTTCTGCACCAGCTCAGTACCCTCTTAATAGCTGTGAAGCACTTTGGTGTCTTTAGACAGAAAGATCTCCAGTGGTGCTATACAAACAAATCACAGTGCAATTAGCATTAACGAAGCAGTGCAGAGAAGACAATGGTCTGCACAGGCATGTGGTTAGCCTTGCCATCTATTTGGTCTTCATTTAAGGACAGCACACAAGCGAAAATACCGCAGGGAAAACAGTGCAGGACCCCTGTGTTGCAGGTCTTGCAGGCACCCCATCTTCTCAACGCACATACAGAGGCACAGTGGGTCCCTGCTGTCCTGACTTTGCTTTACAGTGCCTCAGTGTAGAAACACAGCACGTGATTTTGTACTGCTGGTGTCTCACAGCTTCAAACAGATCTGCTTGATGATGCTACACTACATCCTAACCTAGATCCTACAGGAGCAGAGCAGGCTGAAAAGCAAAATCTGCAATTTTAATTTCAGAACTAAAAAAATATTTCTGTGATATCTTTCAATTCCAGAGCTTCCAAGCTAAGTGGTTCTTCTGAAATGTTATGTCTTCCAGACCTTTAAAATCATAGAATCATAGANTCTGACATGTGGGGCTCACCAAGGCAGAGCAGAGGGGGAGGATGACCTCCTTCCACCTGCTCCCCACACTCTTCTTGATGCCCCCCAGGATGCCATTGGCCTTCTTGGCCACAAAGGCACATCGCTGGCTCATGGTCATCCTGTTGTCCACCAGGACTCCCAGGTCCCTTTCCTCAGAGCTGCTCTCCAGCAGGTCACCCCCAACCTGTCCTGGTGCAGGGGGTTATTCCTCCCCAGGGGCAGCACCCTACACTTGCCCTTATTGAATTTCATAAGGTTCCTTTCCGCCCAACTCTCCAGCCTGCAGCCTTTCTCTGACTCAAGAGCCTACAAGACTCCTTGTTGGTATCTTCAATCAGTTGATCTGCCTCAGATCATAAAATCTCTCAAAGCCACAGACCCTGCAAGCCTGCCTGCCTACTTTGCCTTCCCTGTTAACATGAAGAAACCAAGTCTCCAGAACTGCAGAGAGGCCCTCTCCTGGAAGCAGGTGCCCTGCCATGCAAACCCAAATTGCAGGTCCCTAACCTTCCCGCTAGTCTGGAAGGTGACAATGCCTCTGCAGGCACAGACCTGGGTAAATTTATGTGGTTTGTATCAAGCTGTGCCACAACAGTGAGCCTTAAATATCCAGGATCTCTAGTTGCCTCCTAAGTGAGCTAGTGGGACAACATGGTATCTGCTACCGGAGTTTCAGTTAACGTTCCAAAGTAGAAAATACATTAAAAACTCAGTTCCAAACAATGTTTACTGATGGAAATTTCCTGTTGTGTTCTGTATTTACGTATTTCGTGTTGCAATACCCTTGCACTGGACTGCTATGTCCAGTAAAAGTCACCAAGTCCCTCAGTATCAAGGCAGTCCAGAATTCATCATTCCAAAACCATCTGTGGAAGATAGACGGAAAATCAAACCTAGTCTTACCCTCACACCACTGAACTTACAATCTGAAATGCTTGTTCTGTTGCCTATTTCTTACAGGTATAAAGGCTTTCCCCCTAAGTTGACAATCCTGGAGGTGATTCGAGCTCTGAATCTTTGTCATTAATAGAACAGCATTCATTACAATTCATAAAACTTGCCCGCACTTCCAGACCAATGTCATTTAATAAAGTAGCGCAGGTTTACAGTCACTGCACATTGATGAATGCAGCAGTTACTGCCAAAGGAAGCTATCTGCTGATATCAAGATCGCAGGACTCTTAGACTAATCATAAGAATCAAATAGAGACAATGTTTTAAATTAAATAGGGAACTATCAAAGACATTTTACTTCACCTAAGTGGACACAGTCTTATTAATATGTATAATGCATTAGAAAATCCATTTTATTTGCCTCCAACATTTTTCCAACTGAACAGGAAGCTTTTAAAAACCCAATTACCTTATCACTTTGAATCTCATCTGCTGTTGCAAGTCATGTTGTGTCTGAGCCAATCCTTTTGTACAACTCTTTATCACTGGTAGGCAGTTACATTAAAAAATTAATAAAGACCACTTAATTTTTCAGAATCTGTAATCATCTTGCTATGTAATTCTGAATGCAGGGTAGGTAAGAACAGAAAACTTGGGTTTTGAAAACTTTTATAAAATCCCTAGGTTCTGGTGCTCATTTCTGTCCCTTTCATTTAAAGGTACCATTCTCATTTCAACATTAGCCCTGTCAAAACAAGTAAAAATACTCACTGCTATTTGCTATGGCTATTTATAATAAAGAGGCGTGGTTTTAATTCAAGAGTAGTCTGTCTGAACCGGGATTTAACATTACTGATATTCCTCAAAATTATCTTTTAACAAGTGTCCACCTGGACAAAGGGCAGTTTCATCTCCTTCAGAGTCTTACTAAACCAAGGCACAATAGCAGGAGGCTTTAAGATGCACTTATTTTTTAGAAGAAGCTAAATAGTGGAAGGTATGGAGTTCAATGAAAGTTCAATGGAAATTACTTCAGGATGCAGATGTTAGGAAGAAGCAGCATAGTGACACAGATCACTGATTTACAGAACAGACCGAGGTGGCAAAGCTTAGAATAGGAAGCTTTCTCTAACAGGTTGGCTTCTACAACACGGAATGTGGACAAGGAAATCAACAGAATGACTACTGGTAATCAACACGCATTTTCGTACTGGGCATGCAAATACTTTGGTGAAATTATTGCAACAAAAGGGGCTGGTCAGACAAAACTGGTCTTAAGGTTCCAACTGCACGTACCTCTAAAAGTCATGAGGATTTTTTATGTGATTCATTCTTTTGCTGCTTTCCTTTACCCATCCTATTGTTTTGTTGCATCCTGCCTTCTCCTCACTGCCACTGTGCCTAGATTCTTTCTCCTTCACATCAGGTTACACCACCTTACTAGAAAGAATATTAGGCCAAGTGTTTTTCCCATAAGGATACTAAAAAACTAAGCAGGTTGCCTACTAAGGGAATAGGAAACCTAGTCAACCGGACAAGGTCCAGAGGAACTTGACTCAAGTGCCACTGTTCTGAGCCGTGCTGTGCCAACAGACCTCCATAGATCCCTTCCCACCTAAATTATTCTGTGGGTCTATGACCTTTCTTTTAACCCAAAGAAGTACAGGCTTAGGTTTCTTACTGACTTGGTTGACCCTGGCTGCCTGTCTTGTTCAAATTGCATCCACTCTGACTTTTTTCCAAGTCCCAAACTGTTTTACTCCTTTCTCTCTATAGAAAGACTGTTGCAGTAAGAATGAAAAGCCTGAAAGTCATAATGATAAACCAATGCTGCTATGTGTTCATCTCAAAACGACACTGTATAAAAGACTATGTTGCGACAATTTCATCAGTTTGGGAGTTTTAGTGTGTTTCCTACCACTGTAAAAGAGCTGCACTGATTTTTGCCTTGGCTGGTTTAAGTAAGATCATAAAGATCCCCGATGACTACTGATTTAACCGGCTCCAAGTCAAAGATTAGCACAACTAAAAAAGTAATAAAAGTGTAATCTGCAATCCAATCTATTTGAAAGGTTAATTCACTCCATTATAGCTGGAATCTTATATTGGTCAGGCACTAATAAGAAACTAGATTACATTTATGAGATACATTTACACATTTTTTTGCTCTGAATTTATAAAAATGCCTGCAAAGCTCACAATGAGTCTTGAAAAATCAAGTAGACTGCTACACATGGTTTAATCAAAAAAAATATGGTATTAACTCAATAATGCTGTACAGCTGCGCAAAATAATCGCACATGAAATTTCTGTGTTTTAATAGAGTAAATAACATAGTATCGATGTATTATTTTTATTATTATTAGAGCTCCTTCCAGGTATGCAAAGTCTACATCCCAGAAATAAGCCATTAACTCATGATGAACAATTGATTACTGACTTTTAGGACAGACACACAGCATTTAATATCTGTGAGAAGGAAATACAGGTATAATTCAGCCATTACATAACCAAATGTAGCTATCCTTTAAATTATAGAAATCACCCTACTGAAGCCGTGACAAAACTGACAATAACTCCAGTAATAAACTGACAATAACTCCAATAATAATTGCATTATTATTTCCAAGCTGCTTTAATCTTATTGCAGCATATTTTTGGTAGACTTCATAAATAATTACTGTAGAATTATAAAAAGTTAATAATGCTTTAGAATTATGAAAAGTTAATAAACGATCCAAACTTATTTTAAACTAGTAATAGCCTGTCCCCCCCTCTGTGTCCTATTACGTGGGTTCTCCCATTCATCTGCTCATGTGATCAGGCTGTAAAGGAAACTACATGAGAAAGAAGTGTATAGCAGGGGTTTGGGGCATGTTTAAAAATTTTGGGGCAAACCAGCCTGTCTCTTTGCACTGACCCTCTGCAAACACACAGAGCCTTCGCTGCAACACTGCCAGAGACCACAGCCAGCCGCAGGACGCTAGCTATATGTGGGCTGATGCAGATCTTCATCCCGGCGAGTACTATAAACGCATCACCCAAAAGTAAGAGTTACAGACTGTTATGAGAAGCCATTTGGTTTCTTGAACTGTGTAGCAACTCTTTAAAAATCGACTATGTGCTTAGTGAAATATTGATTAATCATTCATCTAACAAGTGTTTCTAAAAATTATCTGCAACAGAAATCTTGACCATTAAATCACTCTGTTTCAGGATGAAGATGCATCTTAATTCCTGGCTCTTTAACTTAAAACTGGAGTGATCCAGGAAGAGCTAATACAATTTATCATTGTATATTTATACCAAAGTCACAGATAGCCTAAATCTTAGGAACACTGAACTTTTGAATCAGAAATACAGTTTTAGGCACAGCATCAAGCTGAAAGATAACCCATAAAGATTCATGAACTCTAAAAATGAGGGTCAATCTCTAATGATTGTTGTAAGCAATCATCGTCATGGGTAATGATTTCATGTGGGTTAAGACTTGAGTGCCCATGGAGCATCACGTCCACAAGACATAACAACTTTCGGAACACTGATTCCCGGCAATACCACTCCATCACATATTTCCTGCAAACGCATCTGCGTATGATGGGTTTTCATATACTCTCTTCAACAGCCCCACTGAGTCTGCGGCTGTGAACAGATATATGATACACGCAAAATCACCTGTCTGAGATGGTATATGATCGGACTTTAGGAACGTGATCTGAGACCTGCTCGTGCTATATCCATCACCTCACAGAAAATCCTGGTGAAATACACCACTTAAGTGCAGTGTGACTATAAGGAAATATATCAGAGGAAAAAGTGTTTACTGTCAAAATGCTGTGATGCGTGGGTGGGCTGAAGAGAAGAAGCCAGCCTCCCTTCAGACTGCCCCAGAAGTCACAAAATAAATCATGACACGTGAGGTCCACCAGCCAAGTGAGTTTGAAATACGGAAACATGCAATACCATATTCTGCTGCATTCATAATGGCTTTATTTATTTTGTGTTACTTATGTGCTAGTAACTGGATTATCCATTTCTGCTTTGGAAGGAGAAGATACCACAGTTTAGAAGCTATTTGCTTCCCACACAAAGGCACCAAAATGTTCTGTCCACAGCTTGGGGAGGTTCCAGTTTGGTGAAATACATTAGGTTTGTAAAGGAAGCGCAACACATTGCAGAATAATTCCTAGAGCTGGTCTGGAAACTCTGTTGGAATTTCTAGAGAGCAGAAAATGCCTATATTCTTTAAGAGCTAAATTGCTTGTACAAATCTGTTTGCTGCAAGACTGATCTTGATGACTTCACTCTTGTAACATGGCTAAAACAAACCCTTCCTTTTCAACATCTTGGCTGGTCAGGAGCCAGAAATCAAGTCCTTTGCATGCCTGATGGAATTGGACATGATGCTTAAGAGAGAGCCATTTTATTTTAGAAAAAATCTCCTGATGTCAAAACCATTGTCAAAAAGTTTGAATGAGTTTGATATTGCAAAATATACTTTCAGCATCTTGCTTTGCTCTGATATTTCTCAGATCTTTCCTACTTAGCAGTTCTGAGAAAGCTTGATTGTTGGATTTAAGGTTACTTAATATGGATTTGTGAGTCCCTATTCATTCCTTTCCACCTTTTTTAAAACTTCAGGTAACTTATGAATATTAAGTAGCATGTTAAATAAACCCACTGATATTCCTACAGATCACGGAAAAAAAAGTACATTCACAGATGCAGAGTAGAGGAAAGAGTGCGGTTGTGTCACAGAGGAGCCCATAATATGATAACGCACTGCGGCTGCAATGATCTCCAAATTTTCATACATCTGAGCAAGTAAATAGAGAAACATTGTGTGCTTGGGAGAGAAAATAAGAAAATTCCTCAGGTCTTTGAAGTATGCAAACAAACAAAAAGTAACACATCACCCGCTCTACCGTAACCTGCAAGAAACATAAAAATCTAAGTGTACTTCTGAAAAGAAGGGCAGAAAAACTTCAGCAGTAATTTTCATGGATAGTATCATTCTGTTTCCATAGGGAGATAACTGTCCATGTTACACATTGTGTCATATGTATTTTCACATTGCTATCTGTCTTAAGCCTAATTAAAGTTCCCCAGTCACTGCTGGAAATAGCTTCCATCTTAGAAGGCTTTAAGCACGGCTTGTAGAGTCCTGCACATACAATACAGAAAACTTGCGTGCATGGCGCCTCATTTTATAATCAATTTTCCTAAAATCTCTATACAATCAATTCTGATTACTCGTTTTTCTAGCAGTAATTTATTAAAGCTATCTGGTTGGTTTTTTTAAACTTACAATTGGCAAAATGGATTTCTACTTAAAAAAGTAAGCAAATTGAATCTCCCTAACTGCTGTGTAATTAAAAAAACACAATTCCTTCTCTTACAAATCTCATTACATAGACCAACATATTATAAATTGAAGTAGTTCTCAAAAGCGTTGGCTAATTTCAGGGCACAGTGAAACAGATAAAGCAGTATGTTCACAACATATTTCTCTACTACAAAATGCATCTTTTTATTACTCATAAAGAAAATTTGTGGTAGCTTTAATCTCTTCCTTGAAAACTGCACCAAATTCACTGGTGCAAACCCTGAGATGACATTCAGGCTGTCAAAGGGATTATTTGCAACAGGAAATTTTCAGGATAAAGAGGGAGGATATAAAATAGGTTTCACGTGTCTGCAAGCAACAATACAATCCTTCTTTCATTTGTTTTAAAGAAAAATGCAGTAAAACATCTAATCCCCCTTTGACAGTCCCTTAATGGTAATTTTAAAATGACCTCAAGAAGCTGAGGAAAATCAAATAGTAATCTGCTTTTTTCCAGAGTGCCCACTTTGGCCATCAGTTTTCTGTGCTTTTCACCTAATTGTGAAACACCTAGAAGGATTATAATAGAAATTTATTTTTTTTTTTAATTTATAATCAGGTAATATGAAAGCTGCCTAGCAATTAAAAAAACCCTAATCCAGCATTCGGGAGACACCTTATTCACTGAGGTTAAGCCCATTTGACAATATGGAGTTATTCAATCATCTGGAACAAAGGAGGTACGTGATGGGGAGACAAAGAAAGCGAACAACGAGGAATGACTGGCAAATGGTGAACACAAAGGGACATTTAGAAAGAGCAACAAAGAGAAACAGATACATATGCTGACGGAGTAATATAAGAAACAATGAATCCGCAGAAACAGAAGTGACGAAGCATGGGGATTATGCAGAAACATCTCCCTGCTACGAGAGGAGCTCCTCTGAATTTGCACAGCATCTGTCGCCATCAATTCGCACGGTGGGTCTAACGGGAGGATCTAATGACAGGCAGTTTATACAACACCAGCACAGGACGCGTCCCTTGGGGCGCTGCGTCCTCGTGGCATCATCCCAGCGGAGCAGCACAGCTCCACCGTCTGCATCTACCGCACAGATGGAGAAAAGAGGCACCCGGCTTTAAATAGCGACCTGCAGGACACCTATAGTGAGAGAAAGGACTGAGCCGGCACACACAAACTGCTGGGAAATCCTTCTTGGCTGCCTCAGCAGGCAACAAAATGAAAACGCCCCACATGGTGGGCGCTGGATGTTGCTACCAAAGTCACTGATCATTGCAACTATTTGGAAGTTAGTTCAACTTGGGGTGTCTTTTTAGTTAATGTTTATATTAAAATCTGCCTAGAAGGGCTTTTTTTTGGCATTTTCTAGGAGAACTGGATGTTACCTGGCCAAAATTAAAACTTACATTTTGAATATTCAGAACTGCGGTCCTATGTTGGTATGTCCTTTATGCAATTTTAATAACATCATTAAAGCTCTAAAGCAATCAGCAAGTTCTTCTTATGAGAGAAGTGACTTTTTTTTAAAGAAACACAAATAGAAAGACAGTCTCAATGCATTCAGTGCCTCTTACAAATGTTGCTTTGTGGACTACACCACACAGAGAAAGACATTTCACGCTCCCCATACACTGCTCAAAATTAGAGGGCACCCACCAGTAAATCCCAATGTGCAAAAACTTCAGAGTTTTCAGAAGGCCTAAACAAAAATTAGAATAAAAGAAGTGTCACATCTGTCATGACTGTTCTAAATTCACTCATTTTTCATAGCTCCCTAAACCCTGCTGTGAAGCTGATGACAAACAGGAGTTCAAGAGGCACTTGTCTCACTTACACAAATGATTCCAGTATTGCAGAAATTCTCCTGTTAAAGAGTAGTTCAGCTGTTGGCTTGACTACATAAAATACTCGCAGGAAAATGTAGACAGGCAGAGAAAGAAGAATGTTCTCCTTCTGTGCTTCTGTAAGTTGAAAGCATTTTCTTTTTTAATTATGTTTTAACTGGTATTTGACGATGATTTGATCTGTCCAGAACTAAAATAGCAGAGAGTAAAGGAAAATTTACCCCTGAAACAGAGATCCTATGGCGCTGTAACATACCTGCAGTTCAAATCAAATACATGTAAGACTAGAGCTTTGTATTTTGCAGAATGTTCCTTTTATTCATGGGGGAGAAGAGATTTTTCTTACAAAATCTTCAGTTCTTCGCAGTGTGCTATATATCGAGCTTTCAAGAAGAAACAGTTTCCACTCTGCCTGCAAAAGCTTTCCTAAGGGCAGAATAATGGATTTAGCGTAAAAAAGTAGGATCTTCAGATTACAGAATTTGAAAGATATCCAGTGTTTTAAGTTTTAATGGTGTTGCTTATTTGAGCCTGCCCCTGCTACCTTGTCAATGTCAGGATTACAATAATCTACAATAAAGCACAATGTGGCACATACATCAGTCATATTAAAGTCACTTGCTATTCAGCAACTCTTTGATCAGTTTAAGACAATTTAATTAAATCTGGTACTAGAAAATTGCAGTGTTTTCATCTGCAAAGACACACCTCAGATGCGCCTGACTCCTTTAGAAATAAATGTACTTGAAAATAAATCCTCAGATAACTCACACCCTGAAATAACTTAAGCCCTCAAACCAAGACTTGCAGTGTGAGAAGGGAGGGAAAAAATGAAGTAAAATGAGCCACATCAGCAGAAATTCCAGAATTAATTTTTCCTTTTATTACCTAGAGAGCCATTATAGTCATAACTGCTCTTGACTCAGAAGAGATGGGAAGATTCTCTTTGGAGGAAAAAGAAGAAGTGCTGCTTGCTTATTGCTTCTTTAAAATCTACCATTCAATCAGCCACAATGCCTCAAAAGTTGTTCACATGCTTTCCCCCTGAAGTCATGTATAGTGTTGGCAATGCCATTTACTCATAGTATGTAACTATCTTTCCAACATCTATTAGAAAATGAAATTATCACCCCACATTACACTTCCTGTCACTAATGATAGGCATCAAATACACTGCAAAAGCAAGTAAAATCCCGTAGACCCACTAAATTCAAAGCCAGGCTGTACTTAGCTCCCCTACACCCCTCTAGCATGAGTTTTGTCCTAGAAAGTCAACATTCAAGATGGGATGAGGAAAGATAGAGAAAGACCACAGCGCATGGAAAGCACTGCTAGGTCAAGACCTCAGAGTAGCTCACCGATTCCCTAGGAAGAGAACTGGGAGTCACCAGGCATTGCCCTTCTCCCACTTCCACACTTTTGCTGCCTCCGACTGGTACACAGGTGGATGTTATGTGGAAGGATGTAACTTAACACTCCTTAGACCAAACCTTGTGAAGCTGGTCGCAAAAGAATGAGACAGCTGTGCTGAAGCATCACTAAAGATGCTTCTGATAGCGCTCTGTCACACATGTCCCAGCAGGCGAAGGAAGGAGGAGATGCTCCACAAAGAGTTTTGGCAACAAATGACACCGTAAGTCAAAAGTATGTGAAAAGGGAAGAATATGTGCAATTTCCCAGCCCCCCCCCTCCCCCGCCCCCGTCATTCTAGATGCTGTTTCTCCTACTTTCTCTCATGCTTGCCTATAGTACATAAGACCACTTCAGCGATCAGTCCTGGCCATCCACAAATCCTCAATCAGGCTGCTATGCACTATTTGCATTTGCTGGGACAAATCCAGGGCATGACAACAGCTAGGAGCTCTACAGCCTTTGCTGCACGCTCTGAGCCCATCATTGACTCCAAAGGGCTCTGGAACTGGGCACCCTGCTCTTTGCACTTCTGTTTAACAACTGTCAGCAGCTAGCAGCATTAGTCCTTGTGCACCAGGTATTTAACGGTCCATTCGCTCAAAGCAGGGGCACGTGGCAGCTGAAGGAGGAACAAAATTGGTCTCATCCAGTTGCAATCTCTTACATGCAAACCAAGGCTGAGGGAGACCCTCCTGAAGGCCCCTTTCACCGATGCTGTCTGCATAATGCTGAAAAGAGGGGCAGCAAAAAGAAGAATATTAATCTCCTGTACGTCCTAATTAACTGCTTAGGTGTTTAACAAAATGTAATATACCAAATCTTCATAGACAGTTGGTGACAAAACCCAGACTGTAACGATACCCCTTACAATACAATAAAGAACCATCTAGGAAGCTGCCTGCATTATTTGGGAGAGGGATTCCGATTTGATAAGTGTATAAAATTAGTTTAATGATTCTCTGCTTAGCCTTTAAATCTACTCATAATGTGACATTGTGTTTCTAATTAGAGACTGAAAATGTTGATTTAACATTTCTGTCATTACAGATTAGACATCATATGCTATCTCTGTATTATTAAAAAGTTCTTATTTTGAACATAAAAAGGAATTTGTAGAGTCAGGCACAGGGTTTAAGTTTTTATAATGAGCCATTCATCTTCAGGTCAGGTTTCATAATAATGAACTGCTACAAGTTAGTTGAGTGTGAGGAAAATGAAATGGAAGAAAATGGAAATGGAATAACCGCTGAAATTAAATGTGTCACATTTGTACAAGCTGAAGCATAATGGTATTTAAAATGTCCTAACTGTTTGTGACACCTCTTTTCCAACACTGCCATCACAACTTCTTTGAGCACACGCTGCACACTAGGCAGTTAGCAAATACCTACTGGAAGGGCATCTGACATGACAGTCAAGGCTCAGCATTTTTTTCTTAAGAATGAGTATCTCGAAACTTTTAATCACAGGACCACACTCCATGGAAGACAGTGGCGGAGGCAACACATTCTGGGCAACAGGCCTACGATAGGCCTCTTTTCCTACTCATGATCACCTAACATGTCTGCTGCTGGATGGTTTTTGCATGGAAAAATGCTATCAGGAAAGCAGGCAGCATTTTTTTTCGCTGCCCTGCATGCACCTTTGGCAACTGCAGCAAGGTGTCACACAGCTCATCAGTTCTCATGGTTGCTTCAAAGCTACAAAAATAGGGCTCATCCTAACCCAAGTGATCCAGCCCAGGGCTTGGTGTCTGGGGTAGCTCATCTACAAAGCACTTTCTTTAGTCTCAGAAGCATGGCAGTAGGAAAAGAAACACAGTTTTCGTGTGCTTTAAGATTTAGAGGGATTTTTCAGACTGAATGGCTACTATCAATCATCTCTATTCCCAGCAGGAAATTAGATTTCCAGTTGTTCAATGCTACAGTGCTTGACACAAGGCTATGAATTTGTAGTTCCACCAGGGCTCCATTAAAAATCCATACTGTGGACAAAGAGGGGAAGAAATACATGTTTTCATCAAATGTAGCAGAGAGAACATCTTTTCAGTCACTGCCTCTCTCCTTTTGACTGATTTTTAATTTAAACTGATTGTGTTTCAATTAGCAAGGCACATATATGAAAAGACAAGGAAAGTACACTTAGGGGGCAAAAATTTCCTTTCTCTTCCTCCTGAAAAAAGATTTATTCTTATATTCAGGTCAGTCTTGTCTACAGAAAGGACAATTTATATCTCTGTCATAGGCTGCCAACCAAGCTCATCATTCATACATTCAGAGGACTAAAAATCTTCAGAGCTGCAATAAAGCAATAAATCTGAGATATCTCATTCCTGGCGGTGTTTATTTGGTTTTTTCTGAGCTTACTGCCATTTTTTCCCCATTTTTAACCTTTCTTTCTCTAGCTAGGATAAAGCAGTGACCCATTTTCCCAGTCAGAACAGCCCATCAGCTTCCCCGGGGAGAAGAGACAGCGATTCCCCAGGAGGCTGGGCAAATCAGTGACAAATCCCTGCCAAGCACTGCGAGGCTCAGCCACCTCCTCACACTGGTGTCTGATGCAGTGGCAGCCAGGAAGGCCCTGTGCAAAGCTTTATGAGTGGTTTTATTAGGATTTTCCTCCATCCTCATCTTCCAACCAGTCAGATTCCTCCTGCAAGGGGGGCCCATTCAAGTCAAAAGGAAAACTACTATTTACATTAGATTAATCACCCAGGAATCATCTAACTGTGTTTTGGGGGCCAAGGTGGTAGTTCAGAAAGTAGAAAGTGTGTGTTAGGGAACTGTATCTCCTGGTTGGAGAAGACACTATGAGCAGGGGACTCCATGTGAGTGAGGGTTAGAGAGGTCCCGGATGCCACCACATGCTGTTCTGATGTCCCCAGGGAAAGGTCAGTGCTCAGGAGCTCTGGAAAGCAACCACTCACCGTGCCCATTACACCTGTGGCCGCAGAATGCTCAAACCTTTCCAAGATTTCAGTGGAAATGGGATAAGTCTTACACAACACTCAGCATTACAATTAGTCTTTTGACTGTTCTTAGTGCATCTTTTGTGGAATACCACAAGTCACCTCATAATTTGGGCCAAAGAGTGAGTATTACATCCAAGCTGCATCAGACCTGTGGCTCTGAAGATGGTTGGTTATCTCCTTTTCACCATCTGAATTTGATGGAAGCCTTCATCCTCCTTGGAAACCTGGAGTTGCCCCCCTTGCCAAGAAAACCATCCCAGTCTTATAAGCACCAGTTGAACGTTCATTGATTTGTATAATGATTTTGGTTAGTCTGTCAGTACTAGGGTAAGACCACAAAAAAACAATTTGTACAGAGTAAAATAATAAGCCAATTAAAAAAAACCACACTACCCTTAACAAAGAAGTAGAGCCATACTCCACTGGGGGTACAACCACTCCTTAACTTCACTGCTAGTCAATTCACAGGCCTTGTGCCAGCCAAGCTCTATCATCACACTTAAAGGATAGGCATGCCTCATCTAAATTTTATGTGTCATCTGAACAGAAATCAGAGCTGAGTGTTGCTTCCTGAGCCCACAAACCATCAGACTGTGAGATCAAACATTTCCTTAAACAAGGTCTAGTCCTTGCGCAGCAAAAAGATGAATTCAGGTCTGAGGAAAAATGGGAAGATGAGCATTCATCTGCTGCTGAGCTACACCTGCAGCTACTGCCCATTCCCTATCCAATAACACAGGATTAGCTCATAAACCAGGTAGAGACAAGTCTTGAAAAACAGCATCTACTTGTTCTTGCATGTTGATACCTAAGATCTGGCTAACTCATGCAGGACTGTTTTCAGGGGGCCTTGATGGCACTGAGTATGAAGATGGATATTCATGTTATCAAAAAAGCATTCTTCCTTACAAACAAAATGGCCAACAAGTTACTTAATTCCTGCAGGACAGAGCTGCCTTCTCTGTAGGCTTGGCAACTGAACGCTGTACTCACCTCAACAAAGATGAAGCAGGGGATGATGGAGTAACTTCTCTGGGTATTGTTTCCTAAAGCCATTTCTCATCACACTTTTTGGGGGAGGCACTATTCAAAAAGTTATTATCCTGAAAAAGGAAAGAAGAAGGTACGTCAGTGTGTTTTCCTTTTTTGCAAACTGCCCATTTAATACAACACGGTTTGTAACATGGAGCACTGACATACTGGACCAGGGAAACAGACTAAAAAGAACATCAAGGTGTAACTTGTGGCCATACAAAATAACCTAAGAAAGCAGCCCCTTTGCAGCACAAAAGCAAGAGACAGACACAGGTTACAAGATATGTCATCTACAGAGGAAAGAGTGATAAGGAATACAACTGTTTTCCTTAATTACAATACACTCCCAAACAAAGGCTTCTTCCCCAGGACTGTAAAATCACATTTTCAGCTCACTGTCCTGTCTACAGCATGTTGTTAAATCAAGGGGGTTTGGTAATTGACTTGTGAACTTGTACTTTAAAAGACACACTTATATTACGTTAATTGTACACATAATCAAAATGTTTATCCGCATGATGTGTAACCTGCTCAAGATGACAGCAAGTCTTACGCACAAAAAAACCCTAACAAGTAAATACAACAAAAACGCAATGAAGGGCTGGGCCCTCATTGCAGAGCCTTTGTAGCCTGCTATATATTCGTACATTAACCCACAAAACCCTACCTACTTAGCATTACTTCAGGCTACTGGCTATTCTAATTAACACACCCTTATAATGCTCTGTGCCAAGACACTTAATCTCTTCACAGCACAGAAAGTAGGAAAGGAGAGAAGACTGACATGGAGAATTTTTACTGAGAGAGCACGGGCTTTTCTGTATGCATGAGGTAACACATCAAGAAGCGAAGTCTGGCTTAAATGATTTCAGGGAGAGGAACAGGCTAGCAGGGAGGAGGGGGCTGGAGAAGCAGCACGTAGCTCAGAGCTGCCAGGTGCACTGAGACACAGAAGAGAATGGAAATCCTTCGCTACCAATTTTAACGTGTACGCATCAAGCAAGAGCACAGATTTAGGTGGGCCTGACCTCACTTCCAGCCCTCACACAGAGACCCCTGCTCTGATCACAAGCATCTCCACAGGGCAGGGCTGGGGGGAGGAAGGAGCTGAAAGCTGCTGCCTTTTCCAGAGGATGCTTTTCACAACATCTTCCCCTGGCTCTCTGACCTCACTGGCATCTGGGTGGCAATTCAGGCCTTGGCATATGGAGCCTGTGAGGTTCATGAAGGGGTCAGCGCTTTCTCACCAGCTCTCAGCAGGGTGAATGGGAGAAAAGCTATTATCAGAGCACGGGGGTCAGCCAAGGTTACAAAGCCTGACCAAGGAGCTGGATGGGCTGCCGGTGCGTGCCACCTGCACCATGATGCGGGCCCTTGTCTTGCCACCTACGAACTACTTAATGCATTCCTTATCTCGGCTCTTCACAATTCGACCCAGAGCTGTGAAATACACAACGTATATGATGGTTTTGGTAATATGGTTCTAGGCACAGCCCAGCTATAGTGACTCTGACAGTGATCCTGTGTCAGAACAGCTTCTGAACCAGTAGCCACTGAAAAATGCTGTTCCGGGTCAAACAAAATACTCACAAAATGTTGCCTGTGACACGCTTCAGACACTCCCATCCTACGCTGTTCTCCCGTCCTATCCCAGTTCTGAAATACAAATATTCTAGATTTTCAAAATGCCTGTTTTTCCAAAGATACTTCAGCTTTACTTAGGAGATAAAATGGGGTTTATCTTAGAGGTGAGTGTCATTGTTTTTTTTTAAAAAAAGACAAGCTAATCCAAAACCATTTGGGCCGTGGAAAAAATTTCCAATGTTTCCAAACATTCATTGTTTAACCTTTTTTGTACTGTTGGCTCCTGTGCCATGTGGCCCTTCCTTTAACTTGCCAAATACATGGTGCCTGGTAGAACAGTAGGTTAAAGAGTTAGAGCATCTTACACAGCATTATATCACTAAACTCCTTTTGTATCCTGGAGATACACTGTCAGCACCTTTTTTGCAAATCCTGTTTTTCAAATGGCTTAGTGCAAAGATGTTAACACCTCAGCACCTTCATGAATGCTTTCCCAGAGCAAGCTTAGAAACAACCAAGATTAACTTCAAGCCACACTTTCAGTTCCAACTGCTGTGACTGCTGTCTGTTCCTAACCAAAGCTGAGGGCTGCAAGGCAACACAAGAATTTAAGAAACATTCTCAACAGATGAACTGAAAGCAACTGCACAGTCAAGCAAAAACATGAGGGTTCTTAGTAGTCATATAAAATTGCCTAATTTAATGCTAGGGGACTCCTGATGCCATAAATATGTATCACTATCTCTGTTCTTTTAAGCTTATTGTGCACCACAGGTTTAAAAAAACTGCATTGCCTATGGGAAAGCATTTTACATGTCAGCTTCCCTCCCATGTGATGACACATTTGTGTCAGACATAAGTAGTAAGAGACCAAATAGTTGCCTGATCCAGCCAGCTAATTCCCAGATTGTGGAAAAACTCTCAGCTAGCCTGTGCTTGTCATAGCAAGCCTTTTTATCAGCTCACTCGACAGAAGAGGAAAGGGGAGGAACAGCGTGATCATGGTGGGAGCACCATCTTTTGTCTCTCTCCAGCTGGCAATGAGCCCTCCGGGGACACAGTCAGCAAAACACAGATTACAGCAATCCCTACATGCTACAGACTGCAGAGCAGTCAAAGATAACCCACTTTTGCCCAAAGAATTGGGGAATCATAATAAGATGTAAAACAAGTGTTTAGTGACATCCCTGTTTTATAATCCACGAATATCTCTTTGCATTGAACAAATGTGCACAGAGCAAAGCCTCTGACCATGGCAACGGGAAATAACAGCTACAGTATGAGCATCTGGCATTGCCTTCTGCATTTTTTTATTTTTTATTATTGTCAATTTGACTCAATTGTTAAGGAAATCATGTTAGCAAAACGATAAGATGCTTTGTAGATCCCACTAGCTATGACCTTTTAAGGCCGGCTACGTGAGCATTGTATGACAGTAGAATTGGTCAAACCTGTTCTTCCTAATTAGGGACCACTGTAGAAGGAATATTAATAATCTGGAGCTCTGGTATGATGAGGTGCTCCTACTCTTTAAACAATATATGTATTTGTATAATACAACGTTTGTGAATTAATTATCATTAGTTCGTTCTCATCTTGTTCAACGTACCCCACATGCGCTTTCAGAAAGGCCCTGAACTACAGCGTAGGAGGTTATTGTCTGACATCTCCTGGGAGAACAAGCGGAGGCACAGTATATACATAAGTGAATTGAAAATTAACTAAAAAGGACAGCAAATAAAAAAGAATTCAAGCTTAAGAGATTTTCTTGCCGCAGGGATCCATCCAGGGGAAAAAAGAAGAATGAGAATCAAAGAGTGGAGGAAAGAAGAATGTTCTAAAAATAGACATTTTCTTACAGGTTACTAACGAGCAGAAGAATTTCTAAAAGCCCCATTCAGGTGTGTTCTAAAGCTTTTCATGTGAGCACGTGTCAGACAGCAAAAACGACATATCTAGGACAAACCAGCATTTGCTGAGCCTTTATAGTATAGCTCCTGCCGCAGACACAGTGCAGCTGATTGTTGTTCTGGGTTATCGGAGCTCAAACCAATTAATCACTTGTCTGTTCCTCAGGAGACAGTGGTCACCCTCATGTTTTTTAACCTATGTCCTGCACAGGTAAGAAAAGGAGATGAACATTATGGCTTTGCATATTGCTACAGTGGATATCTGGGCACCTGCAGAAAATACTAAAATCAACCATCCAGAAAAGCTAACAGGCACCGTTTATCATAGTTTTTAACCTATGTTTCATTTAAGCAATACCAATGCAGGTTTCTTTTGCCACTAGCTTAGATACTGACAGCCTGAAAGGCAGCAGGGCAGGGAACTGCTGGAAAGGGGCTTGGTAGGGCTAGCAAAGGTCTACCAAGATGATTANCAGACGAAGCCACTGGCACAACTTGGAGGGACATCACTTCACTGCAGAATCCCAAATCTGCTCAGACCAGAGGTGAGGAGGAAAACCACTGATCATTTGGTACCAGGATGTAATGCAGGCACAAAAAAAAAAATATAAATTATTCCTCTGTCCCTTTTCATCTACCAGTTTCATGGTCTTTCAGCAGCAACTAATATTCTAATAGCAGCAACTAATATTACCTCATCAATGTCTTCAAATACCTAAAGGGGGAGTGTCAGGAAGATGGAGAGAAGTTGTTTTCAGTGATGACCAGTGATAGGACAAGGAGTAATGGATGCAAATTGGAGCATAGGAGATTCAAGAGGACTATCAGAAAGAATTTTTTTACTGTGAGAGTGACAGAGCACTGGAACAGGCTGCCCAGAGAGGTTGTGGAGCCTCCTTCACTGGAGACATTCAAAACCCGCCTGGACGCGTTCCTGGGTGATGTGCTCTAGGTGACCCTGCTCTGGCAGGGGGGTTGGACTAGATGATCTTTCGAGGTCCCTTCCAAACCTATGATTCTATGATTCTATGATTCTGTTTCAAAATAAAATGTAAATGTTATATTAGGAGGAGTACAACTGTAGTATTTCTGTAACAATGTTAAAGACACTTAAAATGCAAGCATTCCTTCATTTGTAAATTAGTTTAACTTTGCATTAACGATTTGCAACCCTCTGGTGGCAATTGGCTTCAAATTATAAAGATGTGCCTTTTCATTAAGATAAGAATTCTGTTTACTGGTAAAA
>VXBO01014191.1:35504-60378 GCA_013400135.1 Rhinoptilus africanus
ATTATTAAAATAATTAAATTTAGTATAAGGAAAATATTGTCCAAAGAAATCTCCCTCATTCAGATAAAATCTCATACTTTACTCCAGAAAACTACTAGTGTTGATTATTTTTTTTCTTTTCANCGATCTGTTTCCTTTGGCAAGGCATTGAATTCCCTGTGAAAATGTCCAGTGTATCACTAACTGAGCGTTGCTTTGAATGACACACACTAAAATGCTGTGTCGCATCAGCAAAAATCATATGAATAAAGTTTAACCTGCTATAGCTGATAATGCTTCTCTCTTTCTTGCAAAAGGACTAGCCGTACATGATAAAGGAAGAAGGAATCTGATGAGATTCATTAGGAAATTCTTTTTAAAAAGTAATAAGCCCTAAAAAAACCATAACCACCAAACCACTGAATTTATCCATGCAATTAAGGAGACTGATCCTGCTCCTAACTTTCATTTAACTCAAAAAAGCTAATTGTTCTTGCTTTCATTTCATCCCTTCAAACATTAAAGTAAATCTAAATGAAACAATTGTGTTTTATCTTGGGTAAAAGAAAAAAGACTATTTCTGACCTTTACTCATCCACCTGAAGGCACGTCATCTTGATTTAGACTAATTAATTTGCTTTGTGAGCTTCTCTGAACAACTGCAAAAGGCAACTGGCCATTTCTTTTACTTCTAACTGGTTGAAACTCCATGTATCTTTAAGGACATTTATAGCTATAAACTGGCAGGTGTGGTCGGCAATAAAGGAACAGTTTATAGACATAAGAGACTCTGAATTCCAGAGATTAGTAATACGATGAGTTTAATGAAAACATAGCAGTCTATAGTTCCAAAAGTAGCATATTCAAGAACCAGAACTGCAACTGGTTTAATTAATTAATCATGGCCCTGAGACACAGGTACTCTGCTTAGCCCAATGCTAAATCTCCAGTCTTAAAATACTGTATAGAGTTCTAATTCCACTGTCTCATTCGCACAACCTACAAAGAAAATGGTCAAGACCCCTTTTGGTTTTCAGCAGTCTTGCAAGGCTCAGGCTGGAAACCAAATATTGAAGTATCACCTCCCTGATATTCGGGGTGCTGTCATGAAAGACTTGTGACTGCATTGTTTGAAACCAATTCCATTGCACTCAGTGCCTCTCCATGCAAAGCACAGACAGGCCCTGAGGAAACTCTGGGCAGCTTCAGGAGGACAAAAACAGAGCAGCCTTCTCCTCAGGCTCTTACCACAGTTATTGGGTGAAAAAGGAGGAAGACATCTAAGAGAAAGAAGAAAACAAATGAAAGCCTCAAGTTTTGGAACTCGAGGTTGTGTAGTACTGAGGGTAGCAATGCAAGTGCAGAGGAAAACTGGATGAGCTGTGGAAAAACTGCTGTGGGATGGAGGGCAGATGAGGAAAACAGACTACAAGTTTTGTCTGTGATGGGAAACCACAGGACTGAAAATTTTGCCTACTTTAATAAAAGGATATCAATATCTAAAGAACATTTCTCCTTTCCCCTCCTGAATTCCTCAGAGTTTTGCAGAAGACATTTTAATATTGATTCAGATAATTTTATTTTAATATTATTAAAATAATTAAATTTAGTATAAGGAAAATATTGTCCAAAGAAATCTCCCTCATTCAGATAAAATCTCATACTTTACTCCAGAAAACTACTAGTGTTGATTATTTTTTTTCTTTTCAGAACATCCTTAGTCAATGATCCTTCTGAAATCTATTGAGCCACTAAAAAAACCAATTGGTTGCTTATGCATCAGCAATAAACAGTAATGGTCCTTTATTTGTAATACAGTTTCACAGCTATGCACAGAAAGAATTTTTGTGAATCCCAATATTAAAAACATAATTCAAAACTACATGCTGCATGGTCTTTTTGTATGCCATCCCTGCTGTGCGTAAGTCTAAGCAAGCCACCGATTCGCGCATTTGAGTGCAATCATTGACTTATGCCTTTTTTACTTGCAGGAGCAACTTGCCCTTTACTCGCAGAAGGAATGTCCTTCTCTTTTATCTGAAGGAAGAGGCTTGTGCAAAGTGCCAGCTAATCTCAGGCTTCAGATGGAGACCTCCAAGGAAATTTCCAGACCCCTCTCCTCCCACTTTCCTGCTAAGAAAACTTAGGAAGGCAACGCTTTTGTTCATACAGAGCATAGTGTAAAGATAAAACAGTGGGAATATTGAGATGAACTGAACAGACTACAGCTATGTTAGATGGGGTGAGGGAAGGAAAATCGGGTGAGTAATATGTTTCTGTTTATTTCCAAGTTCGTTTTTTTTTTCAGGGAATCAATGCTGTGTTGAAAATTTCAACTCAAAATCATGGTGAGCCAACAGTAAATACTAGACATGGAATAGGTGCGAGCCAGTGGACTATACACAGAAAAAAGTGCATTCATTTTGTCCCCTCTGGGCCAAGCAAGCAAAACTATGTGAGTATTGATTGCAAGCTGTAATATTATGAAAGTAAACAAGCAACTGCCTGACCACACTGTAGCCGTTGGTGATGAGATCCAGAGGCACAATCTCGTGCTCCTCTGATATTCTGGTGTTCACACTGGCAGTGGAGCTGCCAGAATTACACAAGGACCACACGGACTCCCACCCCTGCAAATCTGGCAGCAAGCTCAACCTTATGTGGATATTTTATCTGTTCACCTCATTTATAAACATCACCTTCACCTTCATCCCTTGCAGGGACAGAGTACAAAGGACTTCTGGCATACCTGCTCTGGTCCCTCACACAAAACACTATCATAGAAGCTCTCCTTAATAGCAAAAGAAAAAAAAAGAAGGGGGGGGAGGGCAGGGAGAAGAAAAATAGCCCCTAATTTTTTCTTTCCCCTTTTTATCTCTGTGTCCGTTATGTGGCCAAGGGAAGTAGGTATAAGCCCTAAAGGCTGCATTTGTCTAAGGACAGTGTTGTACTACAGCTCACACAGTTTATGTGGGCCTTGGAAACACAACCTGGGTGGAAAGCCAAGAACTTAAGGATTTACTGTTGGACTACTCAACACTTTAACAATCTAATAAAATAGCTGTTACTAGTCCAGATCTATTTATTATCATAAAAGAAAAGGAAAAAAGAAAATTCAGCAAACTATAACAAAAAATATTTCAAAACAGCTAAAAACCTTTAACAGGCTTTGTAATACCTGCCCCTTCTCTGTGCTCACAGACCCTGCCCTGAGTCCTGTGGGTGATGGCTTTAGTCTGGGATGGGACAGAGGGTTATGGCAAGATGTCAATGTCCTGTGCTTTCCTCTGAGCGAAGGCAGCAATGGTGAAGGTAGGAGCTTATTCCCTTTTAGTCTAAGATCCAATTGGGCTTACTTTTACACACTTTCTAACATACCTTGCACCTCGCTTGTTCAACACTCCTCTGCAGTTCCATGTCACATTCACATTTAGATTTGCTCTATATGGGAGACTTTACATATTCTCTCTTTGCTGTCGTAGTAACACCTAAAACCAGCTTGACCCACGCTGTGGCTCCATTCCTTTAGACACCAGTAACTGACCACGGGTGGGCTGGTTGGTTGTAGCTCCGCTGGCTCTGGTACCACCTTGTGCCCACAGTTTTAAGGCCCCTGCTATTACCCCATGTCTGTTCCCCCTCCATGCTGGATTTTTATCCTACGTTTAGACAGTTCATTTTGCACAGAATACTGACTTGTTAGTTCTACCTATTAGGTAGAGGAATATATGAAAATTATTATAAAAATAGGTACTACATTATACAACCACATAGAAGTAAGTTAGAGCTGAAACTGCTTAGATAACAGCTACCATTTTGTTAGACAACTGCTGTTACCATTAAAAAAGACCAGAACAAAGCTCCAGGCATGCCAAGACAAGCCCTGACAAAGCAGATCTAACAAACCCTTGTCCTCACAGAACTAGTTCAGAACTTGTGTTCTGTTACTAAAAAAGGCAATATAGCATTTTTCTGGCTACAAGGCCACAACCCCAATCGCCCAGCTTTCCACAGACTGCAAAACGTAGGCTTTCAGCAATGAATCCAGCAAATTTTATTGATGGTTTGCTGTTGCTAAACCCTTCTATGGCATTAAGCTCCAGAATAGGGCCAAGTACTGGTCTTCTTGGAGACCTGTGCTCCTCCCTCTGTGATTTTGTCTCGTTGACACCTATACACATCTCAGAGGAGCTCACATGGCCATTGCTTCACCACTTAAACATTTGATTTTTAAATCCAATACAGTCTGCAGAAACAACAAAACTGTTAACAATTAACATGGCGACTATAGCACAGAAAGCTAGATTCTGAAATGCTTGTAGCTGACACCATAACACTATTTCTAAGAGTTTGGTGTAATTAAAATCACATTTTAAAACAGATTTTCCCAAAATATACACCCATTACCACGTAAATTGTATACAGAAAGTTAGCTAATAATATTTTGTGGACACTTAAATGTGCATATGTGTGTATGTGTTCATACAAATTCATTTACACTCAAATACAATGGGAGCCTACACACTGTATGACAGATGATGACTGGAAATGAACGGAATGATTTCATAATCTAACTTGGTCAAAAGAGGATTAAACAGTCATTTAAACACTAAAAGCTGGCAGAGGTGTAAAAACACACCCATCTTGCCCTGTGCTTTTTGCTGCCATCCTTCTAAGGAGACCGCTGCGTCTTGTTTAATAGCTCTCCATTGCTGATGCACAGCTCTCACCTCTAAAATACTATTATTCTAATTTTTCAAAATCACTTGATCAGCCCTTTAAAAATGAAAAAAATCTTTTCCAGCAAATGGGCATATCATACACATACACAGCGTTTTGCGTGACAGCGGTAACTAGTTTTTACCATCTGTTATTTTCTGCCCATCTGAGGGTCACTGATCTATACACTGCTTTTTTAAAACATCCCAAACACAACACTAGATAAACATGCAGTCACCCCATTCACAACATTGTAAACCTATACTTACGTGACCTCCTAAAACTCAATTTAGTTTATCATGGGAAACAGTTCTAGACTTCGCTGAGCTACAGTTGCTGCTTGTAGTGCTCAAAACATCCCATTTTAGAAATGTATTTCTCTAGCTATGTACACACACACACATTTGTGCATCTTTTTTTTGACTGCATACTGAAACACTGCATTTGTATCTTAATAATCTGTTAAGCACCATCACTATTAATAATAGGAAGTATATCCTCACAAAGATAGTATTTTTCTGTTTTGGAGATTAACATGTGTTTAAATTGATCCATTTTTCTGCTTCCCTTTGTTTGTATTTTTCTCTTGTTGTCACCTCAGTCATGACAACTGACCTATAAGAAAAGTATTGCATCGTATATATGTATAGATTACAATACAAAGAGAACAAAAACAGAGACAGCAAAGCTAAGAAATGCCAAGCTAACAATATCTATAGTGTTGGAATGGATTAAATATTATTCCGTACTATGGAAGACAAAAATAGCAAAGAATCCAGAGAGCGTAAACTCTTAATTTTCATACTGATATCATTGGCATTTGCTCTGCTTGATTCCCTTGTTTAGTCCAGTTGCTTTGACTCTGAAAACACTCAGATATTCTTTGTAAACGTTTTCTTTCAAAACGCTGTGGAAGGCGTGCTAGAGGAGCTACAGAGCCACAAATGCCACAGTTCTTGCTCCTTGCTTCCCGTCATGCACGGCTCACACTAGGATGGGGACTCCTGCTTCCCCCGTCGGCCACGCTCTGCCCCTCTGCAGCCGGCAACCATCCTGCAAGCCCGGGGCTAGTGCCCCATTTCAGACTAAACTGGTTGTCTCAGACTGAACTGGTTTCCATGTATTGCCCACTGCCTGCTCTGTAAGTGTGCTGCCAGGCTGCTTCTCACGGTCGGCGTGATGCTGTGCTGCGCCTCCGCAATCACAGCACCCCGGCTTCTTCCACTTCCGTGGGCAGCTCTTCTTCCTTTCTTTGCTCCTCCTTAACACGTTGTTCTCTTTCACTATTTTTCCTCCTCAGAAGAGCTGTCCTAACTGCAGATGCCACAGTCTGCACCTGATGTCCAATATTTTCTGTTGTACCAATAGACGTAACAGTACACAGCAGGTCCTAGGCACATCAACTCTTCCTCATCAACTTCCCATCAATTCCTCATCAACTCTTAATTCTACCAGAAGGGTAGGCTCGCCCCAGACTCCGTATTTTAACTTTGCACCAGCCCCAGAAACTCAAGAGATGGCTATAGGCTGACACTGAAAGGCTGGGGGCACCAAGTTTTCTTTCTTTTCTTGTACTGCTCTCCACCAAAAGCCCCAGAGGTTCAATTCCCCCCACAACCTTCACGCTAAGCAAAGGTACCTGCCACAACCTTCTTCCCACCACTCACTTTTAACACCACTTTTCTCGAGAGTAGTGGGAAGTCACTGCTTGCAAAGCCAGTAGTTTATACTGCCTTTTTGTTTTTCCTAGCCCTAAGAATTTTTCTTTAGCTTGCAATCATTTATTTTCCTCCCAAACACTCCTATTTCTCTTCCCAGGGTTCTGCCTCAGGACATGTAGTTCACATATTTATAGGTCCTAAAATTAGGTGCCCTCTTGGGCAAGACCATTCGCCACAGCTATTCTGTGTGCAGCCTGGTCAACATGCAGGTCTTGTCCACAGCTCTGTTTATAAGAGCACTCCTCAAACTTTTGTGATCACAAATCCCTATCAGTAAAAAAATTCTGAGCACCCCTCCCCACAATGTATGTGATTTATAAATCATATACAGGTATTACTTTACTGGCATATTATGTAAATTATAAAACACACAGAAAAATAGAAATTAAAAAGAATGAGCTAAAGATGAAATAAATGCTTTTCTAAAAATGTATTAATGATACAAAAATACTTTCTTCCACAACCCAATGCACTTACACACCCGTTGGGGTGCGTGCGCCCCACTTTGGAGACCACCGGTTTAGAGAACCACAGACAGAGCCAGACAATCTCTTCTGACCCAAATATGCTTTTATTTGGAACATAGCCTTTCCTCCAGTGTAACTTTTCACTGCTTGATATTCCCTTTAAAGCTTGCAGAAGCCAATGCACCTCCCCATAATGATGATTTGTGGCTGCAGGGTATACATCTAAGCCAGCTTTTACAGCCTCCCACTGAGCAGCTGTAGTGGAAGCTTGCACAGTGTTTTCTCATTCGGACATGGTAAGGCATAGACTTCTTTCTTATTTAATAAGCTATTCAGTGCACATATTTTTATTTAAAGGGCCTAATTTTACAGCCAAGCCTGGGGTCAGCTCAGTAGTTTTGTAACAACTTGGTATGTCTTTGGTTGCACATTTCCCTATCTTCCCTTATTCCTCAACCTTCTCATTTTACAGCTGCAAAAGGTACTCCAAAATTCCCTTTGAAGATTTTCAGTAGCTCCTTAACAGGAGCACTGGAACTTGTCAGGTCCGCAGGCATACACATTACCTGGTCCACACTGGTGCCCCAGCATGCCACGAAGGCCCCCAGACTACACAAAGTTGATGAACTCATGCCACCTATGCGGGACAAAGAAATATACCTTACATCAGGAGTTAGGAATTTATTGTTGGCCTAACTGAAATCTTAAAGCTAATGAAATTACTGCAGTCTATGGCTTGTCACTAGCAGTGGATACAACAGGGCACGTTAGGAGCTGTAGTAGGTCCCCTTTACTATATCTTCACAAGTTTAAGCCAATATTCCATAAATGTAGGGTCACTCTTTTAGCTGTTAACGTCACCTATCAATTATCCATTCATAACTTCATCGTGATTATGATTATTAAATAGATGATGGGAACATAAGAGCTGCAAGCTTCTTCTTGGAGCTTCCAGTGGAGCCATGGGATGTTGTACCATCCCATGTATAAAGCTCGGCATCAATCATACAACACGGCCAAGAGCTTAGATTTAAAGCCACCATTATGCATGTACTTACCCCTGTATGTAGAGAAAGACTCATCACCATCTGTGTGATGGCTGGCATCTTGCCCAACAGACCAGGGTCTGACCCCAATTCCTCCAAAACAAAAAGTTGCTTCAGCCTTCTCCGCAGGAGAGTAACTCCTTGAGAGCGGCTCCTTTAACCACTTCTCCATAGGAAGTGTTGCAAAAGAAATCCAAGCTCTGTAGATCAGGCATGCAAAGGGTCTGTGAGACATTTTTTCTCCAGCTGCTCATCATTTAAAAGTGGCCAAACACAGACCAAATCGCCCTCCACTGCCACTGACAGGCACATCCACAGGGAGATGCTTCTGCTCCTTCTGCAGTCGGATGCATTAATGATGTCTGCAGAGAGCACAGCTGCCATAAAAATGGCCAGGGCTGAATTTTTCAAAGCACTGCTGAGCTAAAGGTAGAGTCACTGAAGGCAGGGATAAAACTTCTGCAAATAACAGCATTCATCAACAGATAAGACTCCCTTTAGAGAGAGAACACTATGACTGTGTCTTACTTTAACTAAAAATTCAGCTTTCAGTCTCCCAGTACTTGTATCAAAGGTACCAGAGGTGTATTCAGGTACTAAGCAGAGCTGTAACTGAGAATTATTAAAAGGAAGATCACTGGTTAACAACACTCGCAGGCCGTGCCCTCAATCAAGCATTGCCTGTCCTCTTACAGCTGCTAAAAAGCCATAGAAAAGCCAGATTGTGCATTCAGCGACTTCAGCAGATCCGCAGTCACAGGCCCACCACCTCACCACTGCTTGGCAATGAATTTACCACTGCTTGGCAATCCCCTGATCTGGTATTAATGAGTGTGCAAGACTCTCTCAGTGCTGACGAGTACGAATTGGACCCAGAGGACCTCTCCTCGCATGCAGTGGCTGAACATTTTTACCTGCTCCTACTGACAAAACTGGAATGTCTCCAAACCCCACCTCCCTGCACATCCTGGCACAAAGGGAAAAAAAAAACAAAACAGCAGGAAACTGACAGAGAGATGGATTACAGTGGGGAGGAGGAGATCCACTGTAATGAGTTTGGTCCCGCGGAGCAAAGCTCACAATAATAATGACTGGCATAAAAGAGTCACAAGATAAGCAATACAACAATTATCACAACGGGAGGTATTTGCTCATGAGAGAATGACTGCGACAGCTAAACATAGCCAGCTTCCCCAAACAATCAGGAATATATGATAGTGCTTTTCAAGTATTTTGGAAATATAAATTACTTTCCAGCATTGTTCTCTTGAGAGTTACTTTCAAGAAGATCTTTTCATTTCAAGACTTGTTTGCAAAGAGACACTGGAGCCCCAAGATGCAAAACAACAACGTGTCTCCTCTAACAAAGCAATGGAAGTATTTAGTGTGCTGGTGATAACGACAAGTAGCAGGATGGAATCTAAGAAAAAAAAGTTGTGTGAAGTTTCAGAGCTCATACATCACAAATTTCTAGCATGGAAAACTTTGGAAAGATTTCAGCACACTTGGAACTGCTACATTTAGCCAATAATACCAAACATACAGCGCCAGAACAATGGCCGCTAATATGCAGGAGCTAAATCTTTTAACTTGAGCGATCAGGCTTCTCTTTAACTCTCAGTGGATACACAAATAAACAAAACCCTGAAAAGTAACCATGTTCTCATCTCTCTTAGAAATCTGTAAGGGATACCAGCCCTTTCTGCATCCCATTTTCACCATGACAGAATCCATGTAAATTACAGTGCAAAACAAGCCTCACAGCATTATAAGTCACCTGCAGACTCACTGTCCAAATCTAACACTTGACACTGCTTTTTCAAATGATCTGTCTTTTTCAGGGCTCATTTGTGGACATAGCTGGACTTACAGAAAACTAGAAAACCTTAAGATATGGTAAGAAGAAATTCTCCAACTTTTGCATCAATTCTGGGACAGTCTGGCTGCTGCCAGGGGCTGCCAGTGCCTTCATTTGGGAGAGATTTCACATTGGCTTTTTATCAAGACATTGCTGTCAGAGGAATAAAATGCATTACCCATGTTAAACTAGCATGTTCTCTATCATCAGTCAAGGTTTTATAAGAGATAGGAAAAGGCAACTGGATTTATATATCTCTCTGTCCACGACTCTTCTTTAAGTCCTATGCCGTACAGTCTAGAAAGCAAGACACAAGAATAAAACATTTGCTTATATGTCACTGTTTTAGAAGGGCTCCTCACAGACCTTAAACAATCTTAGCTCATCATTCTCACGTGAAAACATCATTAAAAATCAAGACAAATGATACCAGAAGGACGTGTTCCTTTGAACCAGACCTCAGCTTCTGAAGTTTGCAGGGTGAACCAGCCAGACACCAAAGGTATGCACAACTTCAGGCTGAGGCCACACCTCAATTGTCCTTCATGGTACCATCCGTATGGTCACTGCCAATGAAAGTGAACTCTTACTGACACGAATGTGCCAGAAAGGTCACACAGGGTATAAAAATAAAGCCCTCTATATTGCCATAGCTGTGTTTATGCCAGCGCAGTTGACTCTGCTTGTCAAGGATAAGTACGTACAAGGGCGACGGGAATAAAGCCTAAACAACAGAGGTTTGGGTTTCTCTGAATACTTTGTTTCCCCTGGAATAACCTTGTTGCCAGTCCAGGTAATCCACCAAAATAATTCAAAACCAATCTAAATTCTAGAAGCTTCTTCCAAATGTTCATGTGACTGCTAACAGGCAATCGGACCTCTTCACGACCATTGACTCAAATCAAATCACGGGCGCTCAGGGCAGCACAGGAACCAACAGCACACTTTTACTGGAGACAGAAGCAAGTCTTGCAGCTGAAGCGCGAGTGAGCTCTGGGTTAACACACAGACCAACGGATTTAACACATGGGCCAGTTTGATTCTTCTGACACTATCAATCTCTGCATGGATCGAGGGCGAGTAGAAGCCTTGTCAGCTGGTAACATTTTCAGAAAAGTCAGAGTAATATTACAGTAATATTAGGATTTCTATAAGGAAAGTATGAATGTAAGTAAGTGGAGGGAAGAGAGAGGCAGATAGGGAAAGTGCCAGAAAAAAAAAAACAGAAGAAGGGTTAAAAACAAAGGCATACATTATTTGCCACACAGCACTGCAAGCATGGTTTCACTGAAACAGAAGGGATAAGCTGCCAAGAGGGTGAAGAACGTATCTGGAGACATAAAATACCCAGACAAGGCAAAAATGAAGACTCTGAAATTCAAGAACTTTGCCCAAGACTTCCAAGAAGGTTGAAAAGGTGTGAAAAAAAAGTAATAAGGAGAAAGATCCAAACTGTCACCCACTTCTACAGATTACAAAAGAAAAGTAGGTCTAAACCCCATTCATCGTTGCCAGCCAAGCAGAGCCCCAGAGACACAACAGGACTCAGCAGCCACCCTGATAATTGAGTCCCCATCCGCCTCACACGAGACCCATGCTGTTTAATATGCTCATTAACAGCGTGATGCAAACTTGCCTTAGTCAATGGCCCACTGCAGAGAAAGGGCTCTCCCATTAAACCGAGTGAAAGGACACACTGTACTAATAAAGTCCTAAAATGCAAGTAACTCATAGACACAAATTTTCAATAAATTCACAAGCTTAGGAAGAATTCATTGAACACAGAACTATAAAGATAACAGGCAGCTTGAAGAATAAATTCAAAGAGGTACAATTACAGAGAAAACAGGGAAGTGTAGACTAGTAAATATGATATTGCCATAACTAGTGACAGGCCACAGGATTTTTACGAACTCTGCAAAGGTTTCCAGTGTTGTCCAGCCTTCTCTTGGCCAGCCTGGAGCTTTTATTTATCTTGCATAGCTGTCTCAGCAGATTACAACCAGGTAACTGTTCCCCCAATCCTCTTTAGCTCCCCTTTGCACAGTTGGGTGGTGCAATGCCTATTAATACAATACTTTTGGTATATTTCTGCAACTAAGAGTCTTAACGTGAAACTATTTTGTGAAGAGGAAACTATCTATGAACCTGGAATAAAATCACAGCACAGAGTAGTACAATCACAGAACGACAGCAGAGACTTTGATGTCAGAGGTACAGGGTGATATTGGAGGTGCCAGGGCTGTAAATATCCCAGCAACAGTCCTGAAACATTAAAGCAGAGCATCCCAGTTTACCAGCGTTACAAGAAAACAAGGGAGAAACATGACACATAGAATAAATTCAGATGTAATGAGAAATTGCAGACCAATAAAGAAAGGGCAATTATTTTTCTGTGTTTGGAGAGGTATGAGAAGGCATCGTTGCCACTACTGAAACCTGGTGGGATGAATCCCATTATTGGAGTGTGGCTATTGATGGCTACAGGCTGTCAGAACGGACAGGTGAGGAAGGAGGGGTGGAGGTATTGCCCTCTACATCAAGAAACAGATGGAGTACGAAGAACCGTCTCTGAAAAACAGCCACAAGCAAGTTGGAAGCCTTTGGGTAAGAATAAGAGACTAAGTCAACAAAGGGAACCTTGTGGTTGGTGTCTACTACAGGCCGCCCGATCAAAGGGAGCCTATTGATGAAGCCAGCTACAGGAAGCATCACGCTTGCAGGTTCTCGTCCTGCTGGGGGACTTCAACCACCCAGGCACCTGATGGAAAAGTAGCATGGTGAGCTGTAGACGATCCAGGGGACTCCTGGATTGCACTGAGGATAACTTCTTAAGCCAGGTAATAGACAGCCCCACCAGAGGAGATGTGATACTGGACCTGATGGTCACCAACGCAAATGAGCTAACTGGTAATGTCAAGCCTGGGCTGCAGCAATCACGCACTGATAGAGTTCGCAGTTCTGAAGGACTTGGGTCAGTGGAAAAGCCAATTTCAGGAAAGCAAACTTCTAGCTCTTCAAGGAGTCATATGTATATTAGTCAATCAGGACCCCCTGGGAAACTGCTCTCAGAGGCAAGCGAGCAGAACAGAACTGGCAGATCTGTAAGGACGCTTTCCTTAGAGCGCAAGAGCTCTTGATCCCCAGGTGTAAGAAGTCAAGAAAAAAAGGCAAGAGACCAGCATGGCTGAGTCAAGACCTGCTGGTCAAACAAAAGGGCAGGAAGGAAATGCACAGGCAGTGGAAGCAGGGACAGGTATCCTGGGAAGAGCATAAGGAGGCTACCCGGTTGTGTAGGGATGCGGTCAGGTAGGCCAAGGTGCAGCTGCACCTGAACTTGGCGAGGAATGCAAAGAATAGTAAGGAGGGCTTCTACAGGTATGTCAGACAGAAAAGGAAGGTCAAAGAAAGCATACCCCAAAATGAGCAAGACTGGCAAACTGGTNCCCTACTGAGACTGGTGCTGTTCGATATCCTCATCAATTACGGGAGAAATGGAGTCTGAGAGGAGACCTGTCACTCTCCACAACTACCTGAAAGAAGGTTGTAGCAAGGTAGGGGTTGGTCTTTTATCCCAGGTAACAAGTGATAGGACAGGTGGAAATGGCCTCAAGTTGAGCCAGGGGAGGTTTAGTTTGGATATTAGGAAAAAATTCCTTCATTGAAAGGGTTGTCAAGCATTGGAACAGGCTGCCCAGGGAAGTGGTTGAGTCGCCATCCCTGCAGGTACTTGAAAGTTGTGTGGTACTGAGGGACATGGTTTAGTGATTACTTGGCAGCATTGGGTTAACGGCTGGACTTGATGATTTTAAAAATCTCTTCCAACCAAAATGATTCTATGATTCCACACCATTTTTAGCTTTAGTTGCTGTTGTTATTGATTTTGTTCCTAAGCAATGAAACCTGATGATTATCCATAAATAAAAATATTTTAGAAAACTTTGAAAAGGGTCAAAGCAAGCTGGATGCTCTTTCAAGGGCTCTTCAGTAAGAAATGACAAGCTACATGTGATAATTCTAAAATCATGAGAAAGATGCTCATAATTTACAGTAATTATGTGAAAATTATTATTTTTAATGTAACAGTCTTTTATTCATCTTTTCCTGTTTGTTGAGATTTTGGAATGCACATCTTCCCATCATAAAGCTTTTCTTTGAAAGCATTGTGCACAGGACTCAAATAAAAAGCAAGAAAAGAGATGAGGATAATGTAACCTCTGGACTCTGGGAGTAAAGGCTCTAAAACAAGCATAAATTCTGCAAACCCATTTTGTATAACCTTATCATCAGCACAAGATGTTACACGCATGGTCCTTGGAGGCGAGAAGCTTGGAAATGCTTGCATTTTCTTCCTGATGGTAATAGTCCTCTGCCTGTCTTTCAACGGATACAACATGGGAAGGCTTTTTGGTTTTCAGGCATAGTAGTGCAATCAGAAATGTTTTTGTTGGAGCTCAGCTGGTTTGACCAGCCCCACACACAAGTTCGGTGCTGGTGCATGCATAGAAGAACAGCTGTTTTAACATCACTTACACAAATGGCATTTTGTTTTGAGACACGGCAGAAGACAGCTCAGGATATGAGCTGCCAAGAATAGGCTGCCTAGCTGATTTAAAACCACCGGAGTGAAACGTGACTATTAATGCTGTTTATGTTCATACAAATCAAATGCCTGCATTCTCTCATCCACATTTACCAAAACAGCATCTGACTAACAAAACCTGCTGTCCCACAGTTATGATGACAACCACAAAGGTCTAACTGGGAGGAGGGCTGTGGAGGGGATGCTACAGTAGAATAAAAGATGGAAAATAAATCCCATTACCCAGACAATCTCATATAATTACCTTTTGTTTACACACAGACCGACAAACCTGTGGTGTGAAGGGAAAATGATTTAGTTAAAATCAGTAGAAGTTTTGAGGAACAGACACATGCCTTTGCTTCACCTTCAGTTTGGATAAACTTAACATGGTTTTTAAAAATTGCTATTTTCTAAGCCAATAGAAACAAAAGGCACACAGAAATGAGCGTGCCGCTATTACAGCCTTCACTGGCCTATACCAAAGAGACTTCTCCGGCTGAAGACACTGATCTCTGTTCCTTGAGGTGATGAGCTAAATAGTGCTGTTCAAATAGTCAGTTGCCTCCTGCACAGGCAGTGAAACAAAAAAGGTGTCAGAAACCGACTTGTTGTCAACCTCAAAGTTGCAGCAGATACATTTTCTTTGCATCCTTTCTTTTTTGTTGATCTTTTTAGGTGCATGCACAGAATATGTGTAAGTGTAGGCTTGCACACTGTAGCCTGCGAAATGTCCTCCTAAGGGCCATGAGGAAACCTCATCTAAAATTAGAACAGGTGAAACAGCAGAGAACATACTGAACTACACAGTGCCATTAAGGTTAAGAAGAATTTAACTCTGCAAAACCATTCTTTTCAAAACCAGAACATTTCAGCAGAAAGCTGTTTGGGCTTTTAAAATGCTTTTTATAGATTATCTGGAGCTGACAGCATGTTGTGTGTGTGCTTGTCAGAGAAGAGAGGAAAGAAGTCAGAGGTAGAAGGAACTCAAACCCCTGTAAGTATTTGTTTTCAAAACAGTCATTTTCATTTTAGCCTTGAACATTTTGCACATTTACTATGGGCAAAAGCCTTTTTAATTAGTGAAAAAAACTCGCCAACTCCCCACAACAAAAACCCAACAAAAACCTTTGAACAAGCTCTAACATTCAAAATGCAATATTAAACATACAAATATATTTTTTCTCTCTCTCCTTTCTTTTCTCCCACTTTCCTTTTGAGGGTTTAAGCATGTTCTCTGTGGATCAACAGGGTTTTCTGAGTACGCCAAACAGCAATTTTTTCACACTTCCCTTAATCTCTTTCAGTTTAAATATTTAGGACTTCACAGGTTCTCAATAATAAGCACAAGCTCAGTAAACCTTCAGTTGGGTTGGTGAATGTGCCTTCTGTCTATATTTAGCATGAATATTTTATGATTCCTATTCACTGCGGTTCTAGGAAGCAGAGGGAGGTCTGTTAAAATAAAAACAAATAAACCCTAGGATCGCTTTCTAAAAGGGTAAGTTGTTCTGCAAAGGTAGTTTTGACTAATGGAGAGGTGCTTCTGGGTGGTATTTGTAAACCTATTGCCTTGCCTCAAAAGTCAGTGAAAAAGACTACTTCTTTCAGCTGTTGTGCATCATGGCAAACAGAAAACAACTCACCTTTATCCAAGCATAGCATATTCCCCCTTGCTACTCCCTGAGGAGTGAAGTGGAGGTTATATACCTCTGGGACCAGGTTTTAATTCTCTGCTTGTTCTACTCCTGTTACAGCTCTCCTTGGAGAATTTGATTTGTAACTGCCAGCGAGCGAAATGCTTCAATAAAAACAAAGCCAAAACAAAGAAAAAACCTCCACATGTGTCATGCATCCTGGTCTTTCTAAATAACCTTTGCATCGATAGAAAGATTTATATTTATTCCTATTAGCATTACTCCTGTCTCAGTTGAAAACACACTGCCTCCCTCTCTTCTGGCTTTTCCTCCCTCCCCGTCTCCTCTCCTCCCATCCCTCCATCCCTTCATCTTTCCTTATTTTCTTCAGACTGAATAAGCAAGGCAGCACGCTGACCCCCATCAAGGCAGACCCTAGGTTTTGCATGTATAGAAAGAAATAATGAAAACCCAACACCTGTGCCCACCCACCCTCTTTGAGAGAGGCAGGACCTGAGGCCACTGCCATCCCTGCCTCAAAGAAACACTTACTGACCAGCCAAATCCTACCTCAGTCCCCGGGAGCTGGGCATAAGGTTCCTTCCCTCATTTTTCAGTCCAGCAGTTAGCAGCACCCTGACTTCAGATTTCTGAATCAAGGAGACTGATACATCTGTTTGTTACACTCATGTTTTGGAAAAGGCTCTACAGCCCTGGAAACCAGAAACCCTTTAAAAGCAGTTGCTGCCCATTTCTGATAAACTGTCAGGAAACACATCTATGTATGTGATAGCATATCAATCCTAGAATTCTGGGATTTTTCAGGACTCAAAACTGAACAATACATTAGGCCTAATTCTACATCAATTACACTCAAAGCCAAATAACCAGCAGATTCAGTAACAGCCAAGCTTTGCATTCTTTTCCTACTTCAGCTGTTTGCAGCAAGAGAAAAGACATCTCAATGCACTTCTCATATGAATAACCATATCCCTTTTTTTTTTTTTTTTTTCATTTTGCAGGTTTCCATTGCATGAAGTCACGACTCTGTCACCTTGAGGGCACATTCGCCGTCATGGTGATATAAATTAGTCCACCCTACAAGGAACCCAGATTCCCATTGCGCTGCCACTGATAACAAACATTTTAACACCTACTATGATACTTCCTGTCAGCAAGAGGGAACTGAAGAGCCAGACTTGGAGGCTTTGTGCACGCACTGAAATCCACCCCCCAGAAGACAAAAAAAAAGCCGACTTGCCAGTAAGCAAAATTCATCCTCAAGCTTAGTACTTGAAAAACTAAAAAGTGCGAACCTCTAAAGCCAGTATCTCGCATACGATTGTTGTTTTCTGAAGCCACACTGTAAATCCCAGGAGCTCATTTAGCCAAGGCAGCATAAACCAAATGCTGGGCCATGTGGTGTGAACAGACGGGCACCGAGGCAATGCCAGGAGAACCTGCAGGAGCTCAGCATCACTTCAGCTCTCATCCTTAGTATGAAACACAGACTCCTTCAAGCTAAGAAGGAACCTTCGTTGCCAGACCTTAGACCAGATCAGACCTGTAATCGAAGAATGATCTTAAAAATAGTTTTCTGTGTAATAGAAAAACTCTGTGTTTTATCTGTAATAGAGAAAACTGCAAAACTTTCCTGAAACTGAAACTGGAACCTATTAGTCTTTCACTTTCTCAGATTTTCCTTATCATTATTGTTAGATGCTCCAAGGAGAAGTATTTACACACAGAACGATTGGATTCTTTACACTCAGTGGACTTAGAACTTATCTGATTTGGTCTCAGAGAGGTATAATACCTTTCTTTGATGAATTACCAACAGTGAAGACCATTTCAGCAGGAATAAAGCCATAAGACTTTCCAATTTAAGCTAACTGAGATAAAGTTACCCGAGGATAGTAATATTTGCTCAGTCTCAGGAGTAACTGAAAGGGCAAAAAAGCAATTAGAAACAAAGGAATCAGACTATTAAGGTGTGTTTTACAGCAGATTTTGGAAAATCAGTACAGAGGTTCACTTGTTCAATGAGCTATATAATGTCAGATACTACTGAGCAATCAAAATGGGATTAAAGAAACTGACTTATAAGCCTTTAGTTTTGCTTTTAAGAACTGCTGCATCCAGACAAGCTCCCATACATTTATTTGGACAGCTTGAATGGTCTTTACTTCTGCTCTCTTTTTCTCCATATCTCTATGCTCAACTTCTGAATTGAGAAGTCCTTCAAACACCACAAAGTCCCGATTATAAAAAGGCAATCTGTTATTATTTTTTTTAAAGTGTTTGCCATCACAATGAAGAATTAAAGAAGAGTAATCCAGGATTCTCCTGGAGTGTCATTTTCAAATGTCAATCATTTGCCTGTCATCAGCAATGGCATTTTTTCCTGCTACTTTCCTTTCATTGCCATGTAATCATTTTCCAAACTTCACTCTGTCAGTACCAATGATTTCTGCATCTAGTGTATTCAGACAGTGCAGAAGTACTTGCCTGAAGACAGAAAGCCTGTGAGCGAATACCAAATGCAGAGACTGTATTCCAGAAGTCTGCTCAGCCCTAGCTGCTTTAGATGGAGGCAAAGTCTCTGTGAAGTAGAGACTGCGAAGTACAAAACTTGCTCGCAATTTATAGTATCCCTTTTATCCATCACATTATCCACTGAAGCCAAAAGCACAGCCTCATCTTTCTTTGTGAAGGGCAGCATCACCGCAGCCTCTGTCCCGCAGGTGGAATACAGACCAGCCTGAGACAGCTGTAAAATGCGCCAGGAGACACCCGCACCTATTCTGTGTTTGCACCGCTGCACTGAAGGAACAGGATGTGACGCTTTATGAGCAACAGCACCTGCAATGCCAGAAACAGTACAAAGAGATTATGTATTATCTGGGGTAAAGCACGCCCTTATACACCCTCTATCACATTAATGAAAGCAACACGAGCTTTCTTTGATCAAGAGCTGCCATCCCAAATTTTATGGCATGCTGTAGGAGTCTGATGATACAACGTAATTCGAAGTGTCACTGAGCAAGTTTCTGCTGTCTTTCTCTTGCCTTTTCTGCTGGGAGCGTGCAAAATCCTGCCTGCTGTGTTGCTGGCCCCTGACACTCATGAGTACGTAATGATTGCTGATCTCCAGCTGATTGCAGACTTCAGATCAATCTTTAAATAGCAAAAGATTTTTGTACATGGGGGATGTTCTGAAAGATCCTTAAGTAATATTATCCTTCTCACTCGAGACATACAAGCACATTTAAAACAGAGGCTTCATCACTCTGGAAGTTTTCAGAATAAAATCCAGCATGGGAGTTATGTATGTCCATGGGAGTGATGTAAACATCCATTAAGATCAGCTCTTCCACATACATTGCAAGCATTTAGCCTGCAATAAAACTAAAAAAAAAGCAAAACCAAAAAACACCAAAAAAAAACCCAACCAAAAACTTATTAAAGTTAGAATTAAGACTTTTATTTTGCAAAAGTATTCATTTTATTAGGGAAATAATTCCACCTAAACATGAGGAGGAACTTCTTTCCCTTGAGGGTGGCAGAGCCCTGGCACAGGCTGCCCAGGGAGGTGGTGGAGTCTCCGTCTCTGGAGACATTCCAAACCCGCCTGGACACGTTCCTGTGTAACCTGCTCTAAGGTGTCCCTGCTCTGGCAGGGGGGTTGGACTAGATGATCTACTAAGGTCCCTTCCAACCCTATGATTCTGTGATTCTGTGAAATGAGAAAACCAAGCCATAAAATCTTGGTTCTAAAATGGAAAAAAAATTCCCTGAAACAAATGAAGAACCAAAGCAGAAATAATGTATATCTCCAGGAGGGTCAATCTGCAAAACTGCTCTGCCTCACCATATGATTAGAAACCTGCAAGGATCATCACAAAGAAGAAGCCACTTCATAATTAAAAAGCAAACAAAAAAGTGATAGATCAGATTAAGTGATTCAGGTGAAATGTTTCTCTCCTAATTTTATAGACTCACAGACCCTTGAGAAATGTACCAAATTACAATAGGAGGAAGTACAATCCTTAATTTTTGAACAACAGTTCCCATTAGGAGATGAGCAGCAAGGGAAGTAGGAACCATGCCTCCCACATCCCAATACACTATGCTACCATGAAAATTAGAGAAGAAAAAAAAAAAGAAGCCTATTTCTAAATGCGTTCACCTTTTCTGTGTTCTGCTGACACAGCTGAAAGTGCAGTACACACTCCTGTAAATTAAAATGTGGATACTTCAGAAGTAAGAGCTGTAAAATGCTTTCATAGCTCCAGGCATAGCACTCTGTTAAATTACCACATTCTGTAAAGGTCTTCCTGGAAAAGGATTATACCATGAGAAAGAAGTGAGAGAGAGGGAGGGAGGGAGGGATGGCAGTGAGCAGGGAACAAACTGATTTATTGCTTTGATTTAGGAAAGTTTGAGAAACAGTGCAGTAATTGGTGTACTGACAGAGCTATGGGATAGCCAACTGGACTGAACGTTATGTGGATCTGTAACAGAAGCATTAAAGTTGGTATAAATGACATAGGAATTTAAACGTGTGTGTCTGGATGGACAGAAATAAGAAGAATGGATAGTAATAAGTAATAACAGTAATAACAAGTAATAGTAAGTAAGAATGGATATGAATTCCGGAAGCAAGACTGGGGAACATATTGCTTCTGCCAAGTCCAGAAGGCTGCACCCTGACACATCCACAGCATAACTGACTTCCATTCCCACGTCAAAAGATGGCAACAGGACAGAGCAATATTGCCTATGCCATTACTCCAATAATTGAAGAATATCCTTCCAGCGCCCTACCACAGACACAGACAAATATTCCAAACAAACATGGGAAAACAGACAACGAGCAACAACCTTGTTTGAGAATAATGAAACCACAAGAAGCAAAATCCTGATGGACATTTCCATGGTAAGTGCAGCCTCCTAAAGGTTATGAAAGACCCGTCCCAAACCTACTGTGCTGTCTCCAGCCCAGAAGGACCCCAGGGAAGTAACACAATGTCAGACACTGGCCACCTTTGTCCTGTGTGCTGCACACAAGTGGTTCTGGACTTGGGAACACAGGTCTTGGTGCCTGCAAGTACGTGGGTGTGAGAGCACAAGTAAATGAAAACTGTAAGAGAATGAATGCAAGTAAAATCAACTTACTCAGAGGTTTTGTAAGTAAATACAGCCTTTCCCTTCTGTAAGATCTCCCACAGAGTTCTGTTACGCTTATTTCCAACAAACATGATATTCACGTGCTCATGTGTTGAGTTGGGGATGGCAACTGGATGAGCCCAGTGCTCCTCTTTCCCTGTGCTTGGTTTGGTACAAAGTTCTAGCTAATCTCCACTTTCTGACTAGCAGTTTGCAGAGCTCCAGTATTGTCCAGAAAGTTTTCCAAACAAAGAAAAAGGTAGGGAAGAAAGAATTTGGAACAGGCTCTCAGTAAATTTTCCTCCGTTTCTCATCTGAAATTTGAAAGCCTGCCATTTTTTTGCTGGTGTGGAAAAAATATTTACATTTTGGGCAATTTTTACCAAACAATTTTGCAAAAAATGTCTTTCGCTTGCCAACTGTTTGTTTAATCTTTTGCACCTTTATTGTGCCTTCTTTCCTTAAATCACAGCTCTCTGTTAAAGTGAAAAAGGTAACAGTGGAAAAAAGACAATAAATATAGTGACTGGAAAAAAAAAACCCATGAAAAAATAAAACCGGACTGAATGCCATTCCTAGTTTGTTCTTATTTAATGAGAAATTACAGAGGTTTCAAACAAATTGAGATTTTTGGTATGCATTCCTGTAAAAATGACTATGCTAGCTTGCCATTCTGTCCCATGCGTTCTTATCGCTGACTTGCTTCTGGCAGCTGTAACTAAGCAGACATTGGTACATAACAAACAATTTGTACGTATCTTTTTAGAACAATGAAGATGTAAAATTTTTCACGCAAAAGATTCACTTCGCATCCTAAGTCACAGTCTGTAAACTCAGACGTGGTGGTCAGGCAACCGAAGGACAACCAAGAATGCAGTTCTTTCAAAGAACTGTCTTCATTTACAGACACATAGTGCCTCCGCCCGCCTGTCCTAAATAGGACACAGAAGGTGCAATGAGCAAGTTCATGTTAGTCAGATACTAGGAGAACCTAAGAGCAGAAAAGAGAAAAAGAAATTCTGACTTCTGGCAGCTCTGCTTTCAGCCAGCTCAATGTCCTAGGAACCACTGGACACGGTAATCAGGCGCTGTGGAGTCCATCAATCTTTATTAATGTTTTCTATAAAGATCAGAGCAATTGCCTAAGTGCATTCACGTACCTGGAAAATCGATTCTGAATACAGCAACATGCTGCCCCTTTTTACTTTTTTAAGCCACTTCATTTTGAAAAGTCTTATCGCTGTTTCCAAATGGAATTTCTGAACAACAAATCTGTTCTTTTCTATTAGTTATGCAATTGCAATTAGAACACAAACACAGTTTTTTTCAGGTCGGAAACAGATGCTGACATTTTGAAAAGGATGCCATTGATTGTAGAGGTCATTACACAAGAGACATTTCCTGAGCCTGCTGAAATCAGCTGGAAAAACAGCTGTCACAACAGGACTATATTCTGTACAACAGTGGTGTTTCCTCTGTAGATAATACCTGTCAGCTGGTAAGACTGTACTTGGTCAAGGTATCAGCCACATCCAGTGAAATCCTGCATCCTGCACGTGGTGCTTCCAGAAAGAACTGCTTCTGGCAGTGTGGAGCTTCCCAGAAATGCCTCTTGCTCACAGTGCAAGAAACTCAGCAGTAAACACGGAAATACTGTAATTAACAATTTTACAACATGAGAAATTAACCTTTTTAGATAGTCTACAGCTAGAACCCACATTTCTCCACTTCACTATACAGCTCAAACCTCAGGCATGGGATACCATGAAAGGCACATCCCTCAGGATTACACGCAACCCCTTATCACGCCTCAGCTGGGTAACACGGGACTGAACGCAAAAGATGGGATCCCATATGAAAATGTGTACACCAAGCAAATTTTGCTATTAATCCTTATGAGTGGTGCAGGATTTTCACATCTTTAGGGAGTTAGCCAGGATAATATTTTGGAAATTTTAAGTTGCACTGAAAAATCAAAGGGCATGAAAATGTTATCTGAGTTAGCATTTTGCTTTATATATCAGTAATTCCAACAAAGAGCTGTCAGTCTGAGATCTCTATGTATTTTTGTTCTGTTTATATTTACTTTTGAATTACTCAAGGCAGTTTCCTCACATTATGGTATTTGCATACCGTGTTTGTGTTACAGCACTGTCCCACTGTTCCACCTGAGGCAGGTAAAGATGTCCCTGCTCACTGCAGGGGGGGTGGACTAGATGGCCTTTAAAGGTCCCTTCCAACCCAACACTTTCTGTTATTCTATTCTATCGTTCTGTGACTGTGATTTCCCACCCCTTCTATACTAGAAGATTCTCAATCTCAAATCGGATTCCCCTTCCATCTCAACAGCACATCAGAGGTAAGACGGCTCAGATTCTCCAATATCCATGCACTAGATCAAGGAACAGAACTGCCGGAAGGATATACTGCATCTTGGTAAATCAGTCAACTTGTGTTTTCATTCTGCATTGGAAATTGCATATCTTTTCAAGACACAATTTTCTTAAAACACCCCATTTTCAGAAGTTCAGGATCATCCTTTCACTCACAGATATTTTTTTTCTCCCTTGACAGCTAGTCAGAAGTGACCAGCTGTAAAATATATCATGATAAAATCTTATCTGATGCCCCTGTACCTCATGAAATGTGTTGTATTTAATGAAACAGGGCTCTTACCAGCTCTGCTGGAAGAAGTTTTGTTACCACAAGCAGAGAGACAGCACGCCTCACCTTTCCTGAGCGGAGAAATGTCCTCTCCATGCATGAAAGAAAAGACAGTGGAATTTCCTAAATATCACAGTGTTCAGATCCCCGTGTTTCCTTAAAATACAAAGAAGTGGCTATTTATTTAGAAAAACAGCTCTACATTTGACACAGGAAAATGAATAATCCATTATCTCTACATGTTTGGCACTTGATGAAGAAGCTCTTGAACACGTTTATTTACCGCTCACTCTTGTCACTGTAAGCCCTCTGCTTCCTGACCTGTTTTGCATTCCGTGGAAACGGTTGAGCTGGCACATTTTCTACAACACGTTCAGATAAGAAACACCCCCACTGGTGAGCGCCAGAGCCGAGTACCTCCAGGCTTACACCTGCTTATGCTGCTCCCCCCGCACAGCAGCCTCCGGGAGCTCCTGCCTCGCCTCCTCCCGCCTCATGGACGTGCCTGAGGGGCAACCGATGGAGACCTGCTGCTGCCGAGGAAGCGCATTAACACGCAGGGTTTTCACCTCTGCTAGCAGAGTTCAAGGCTCTCAAAATCAATGCCAACCACTTCTTCTCAAAGGCCTGCTCTTTCCACGCACTTGAGGCACCAGACTGGGAGGCTGGAAAGACCGTGTATGTTCCTGCCCCCGGCACTGCTCCGACAGATGGGTGGCTGAAGGCAGGCAAGACAGAATCACAGAATTGTTTTGGCTGGAAGAGGCCCTTAAGATCATTACTGTGTCCTGTTCTGGAGCCCTCAGCACAAGAGGGACATGGACCTTAGGTACTTAGGGACATGGTTTAGAAGTGGTTTTTGTCAGGGCAGGTTAATGGTTGGACTTGATGATCTTAAAGGTCCCTTCCAACCTCACCGATTCTATGATTCTACGGACCTGTTGGAGCGGGTCCAGCAGAGGGCCATGAAGATGATGAGAGGGCTGGAGCACCTCTGCTATGAGGACAGGCTGAGAGAGTAGGGGTTGTTCA
>VXBO01014191.1:60509-91022 GCA_013400135.1 Rhinoptilus africanus
GTGGGAAAAGAGACCAACACCCACCTCGCTACTACACTACTGTCCCTCAGACGAAAAGGAGAAGCACATTCCAACGGCTTGGCTATGGCTACTCAGCTCCCGTAAAGCTGAGCGAAGTGCAGCCAAGTGGTTGTGTGTGGTTTTTGGCGTACCAATGAATATCAAACTACAGACCACTTAGAGGATAGTAAAATGCTTTTTTTCCCCAAGCTATTTTAGTAGAAAATTCGGAGCAGTCAAGAACATTATTGCACCACAAGGCTTCTTGTGACCCATACTGAGGTTACATTGCTAAAAAAAAAAAAGCAACAGAGAAAGCAAGTCCTTTGCAGCCCTGCTTATGTGACTGCTCCTGGCTCGTCTGACACTGGTGACAACCGCCAAAGTTAAAAGGGTAAATTGTGACAGCATGAAGAGAAACTCTCACTTAAGCTGAAAAAAATTCATACCATGATGAGAAAAAACATAGATATGCAGCATATATTCTCTTTAAATTGCAGTCAGATTTTAAAATTATTTTTTAAATAAAGACTCCCTTATTTCCAAAATGCCTGAAAATAAAAGGCCAAGCTTAACTTCTGGAGCCCCACACCTCAAACCCAACCAACCCCAAAGAAAACGCCACCCTACACAGCTACTCCCTCCGTCTCCGGTGCAGTTAAGTCTACCTCTCTACTTGGATCAGGAACTTGCCCAGCTCATGGAACAGCACCATTTTCTCTACCTTTCTCCTCAGTTACGCAACCAGAACTCATCTTGCTCCTTGTCCAACTACTGAACCAAAGGCAAGTGACAGTGCAAGACAAACTACGCTGGCATCAATGTGTGAAATGCCAATTCCACTGTAATCTTAAATTGTTGTAAATACTCACATCTCAGCAGATAGCGGCCAGACTGTGACACTCTGAGTAAAACTGGACTCCATGGGAAATCTTGGTGGAATGACTTATTGAGCAAGGTACTGACAAAAGTGACTAAGAGGCATAATACCAACTCGTTTGTTAAATCACCTTGGGATTCATTTTTTCCACAGGTAGCTTCCCGTGTATCTGAACAAAACTCAGTTCCTTCAAGCTCTGTGAAAATTATATTGTGGTGTTCTCCATCAAACAAAGGACAATGAATCTTTGCAAAGTGTGCAGTAGATAAGGACACTGCCTCCTCACGCTAACAGTTATTGTGCAACCAGAGGAAAGAGTTCAGGTTAACTGTGACCGACAATTGCTGTGCTGAAGCTAGAGAATGCAGCTTCTCACAAAGTGCATCCAGATCGTGCTCTATGGCAGGACGTTTTTAAATGTCAGCAACTTTCTGCCTTCTAAAAAAAAAGTAATCCTGTCATTGGTAAAGAAGGTAAAGCCCCATTCTAATTGAAACCAAAAGCAAACCATATTGCCTCTAAGCTACTGTATTGACTGAGTGAAGTTGCTGATTTTAAGTCAATGTATTCTAGTCTGTCCTGTTTCAGATCATGTCCCTATTAAGTCACCTGTTAATTCACTGGTGTGAGACGTGTTTTTTTTTCTTTCTACACACACCCATTAGTAATAATAGACCTCCTTTTTGTCTCCATTACGGCATTTCAAAGACAGTCTGCATTGAGCTTATCATCTGCAAATGTTTGTGTACAATTTAATACCATGAACTACAGTATTATATTCAAATAACAACACGTATTGAATTTCAGCATGTGGGAAATTAAAATGAAAGGACGAGTTTCGAAGCATAAACAGGATAAATAGATAGGATTCAACTTCATCATATTGCATAATTACATCCTGGCACAGCGCCCAAAGCATATTCATCACGAAGAGACGACAGTGTACAGCTCACTGCCAAAGTCTAACTTCCTCAGACAAAGGCTAGACGGCTCCAGCAAATCACAAGTCTTACAGATTTGCCTGTTACTGCTGCATCATCAGTTCCTGGAAATTCGCTGAACTGCAGTTCATCATTATGTTTCATTAGCAAGGTCCATAAATATAAAAGCCGTTAATTACACCTGCGTCGCGCAAGTGTTCACGTTGCACCGATTGCATTCCGTACATCTCCCAGCCTGCAATGGGCATCCCTCCAGGGCTGCTCCTCAGCCTTGCCTGAGGGCTGAAGAAGGCTGTCGTCATTGTTTGCACCGTGAGGAGACACAGTGTTGTTCCCACCCCACTGCTGCTGGGAGGCTGGGCCCTCTGTGCAGCTTACGAAGAATTGACGCTTAGCAGACCTCTGTCTTCTGCTGGGTTTTTGCCTTGGAAATGTCCTTCACTTCTGGCATTGGCTAAACTGCTTTGCTCTGGGCATTCCCAATACCCTGCATTCCACCTTATTAATGAAAAATTAAAAAGCACCAGGCACCTAATCCACACACGATAAAAGAAACGGATTGAGTTCCTGGTTGGGAGAGCTGCATTGTCAGTCCTACAGCAGATGCCATAGTTGGCTGTGTTTGCTTGCCCTGCAGAGCCACCAGAGAGGATATGAATTCAAATTTGTCATTTTCAAAAAGCAAAATTTTTTGTTTTCTCAGAACAGTCATTCTGCTGCACGTTATCCTCCTGCCGTAATACCATTCATCCACCCCATCAAAGGTATTTCACCCAACTGTCAGGAAATTCCCATGGAAGTATCATTAACAAGACCCACTCTACCATGCCCAAGTGCATCGTAAAGAATTTATAACCTGCCCAGGGATATTTCATTAGAATACGCTTCCAATCAAATCAGTGGGATAAGATTCTCCATGTCTTAAAACGAAGGTAACATAACCTAAAGGGATTTTTTTTCTCTTATTGAAGTTAAACACGAAAGACTAACTTAACCATACACAACCACAAAACATGCTCTGGTCTCCCCTTCTCCATTTCAGCAGCCCTGGCACAGAATTACTCTGCTTAAACCTGAGCCTGAGAAGCAACCCCAAGTTAAAATCCCTTTGTCCCCCGGGGCAGGAGCAGGACAGAAACATCTGCACCGTATTACCCGGGGCAGCCACTGAGGGATGGCACGGACCTGCACGAACCCCCACCTGAGGACAAGACCAGCGTGGTACGGGCATGTGGACAAGGAGCTTGCACCTACATTTCCTGGGGGACGGGGCCAGCACAAAGAAGTGTATTTGGAGATTTTGAGGCGTGTACTTTCCCCTTGTGGCACTCGAGGCAAAGCTGTGCCGCCAAGCTGCAAGGGCCAACAGAGGGCAGCTGGGGACGGAATCACGGGCTGGAGACAGTGACGAAACGGGATTTCCTACGGCAGAGACGAGGACAGATCTCACCTCTGCGAATGATTAATTTCTTAGTAGACCTTGGAGAGATTTCTTGTCTAAGGCCTGTCCTGAGAGGGAGCAGGCAGAGGTGATCTGTTCCCCAATTGTTTCTTTTCCAAAGGGAAGATTAAAAACCGTATTTCAGCCTAGTACCATAAAGCCAGCCTGCCTCTTTCTCCATCACAAGTAATTTCTCCTTTAGGGAGGCCCACAAAGCATGTAGCTTTTCCCTTGCTTCTTACTGATGCTCAAGGACCTTTATACTGTGACTGTGCGTTCTGAAGTTTAGCAATGTAAGCATTCCTGAAAACTGTATGTCCAGCTTGAACAAAACGAGAGTCTCAAAGACAATACAGACTCAAACATGGAAGGTCAAAACTGTTAATTCGTGTTACAAAAACTGCAAACACAAAAGAGTAAGGCCACTCTCAATCAAAAATCCCACTCTTTCTGGGCTGATCTAGTTGCTTCCCTGGAAAAATATTTAAACTACAAGTGCAACTTCAAGCTAGTTGCACCGCATCTCCTCCATGAGACAGAGTAAGATATTTTCCTTCTAAGCAAATGAGGAAGAGACACAGAAGGGGGATGACTTTCTGAAGAACTAGAAAAGATAGCTGGGGATCCGCTCTCTTATAAGAGAGACTTCTAAATTCAAAAGTTTGTCCCCCTTAACTAATTATCTGACAAACTTGAACAAGAAGAAAACGCTCCTCCTGTTTTAAAGCAAAACAAAAAGGCAAGATTTCATGTGTCCATAACACAGAAATTAAGTGGACTTTTGCATTTTCTTGCTTTTCTTTGGATGGGACCTGGACTGAACCAATTACAGTCAGTTACTGTTGTGACAGGAATGAGATGGACAGGTTTGGTACAGGGCTTTTTACAGGCAGCCTAAGGTCAGGCAACTGTCTACACCTCGCCACAGCAAGACTGTAACTCACTCTTTCCAGGTCACGATATACTTATCAATGACTGTACAACACCCACTAAAATCAATGACAGCTTCACAAAAATAACTGGAGTTATACCTGGATCTCTTAGCACATCTACCGAAGGCTGAGGCTCTGTTTGGTTCAGTTTACAACAGTCTCCAATACGTTTTAGTGTTCACTGAAAGGAAGAAAAAAAAAAGAATTTATTAAAGGTGGCTCAGATATTTTAAACTGGTTTTGGCAAGGGCAGACTGATCTTAAAACTGTTTCTATATTAATACTCTTCTATGGAGGATTTAAAAGTACCCTGTGATTTCTTTCCGTTGAAGTCTGAACACAAGCAATGCAATGGGAGTACTGTGCTTTGCACGCTATGTCTATGGACTTGTAAATTTTTTAAAGCCAGAAATGTCTCTTCTGTATGGAAACAAAGCTAGAAAGAAGAAGGTCTAATACTCTAATGAAGAACATGTTGAATTACTATTAATTATCAGAATAAATATAGTCAGTTCTCTTCCACCTTGAAAACACAATAACGCTTCTTCCTAACCTGGCATTATGCATTACGCCTTCCCAACAGGAGAAAACCCCAACCTTGCGACAAGACTGAGTATCTAACTGTAATGGCAGTGGACTGCAGCTGTATTTCCTATTATCATTCAGGAATCACGCCAGTTCTGACAGACATCTTCCCGTACTTCCATAGCATTTCTTAATTCCATTATAGCTTTGCTGAAAGGACTGCGATCTAAACACAAAGAGACCTTTTAATGTGCTGCGCTGGTCTCCAAATAGAACTTCAAAACTAAAAGAAAGTTTTGACATCCCACTCTGATCTCACCTTCTCAGACAGATGCAAAAGCTTCTCCACAGGCAGCGAAGCTTCCTTTCAACACCAGAGGGGTAGGGACAGGTGCCCGACTTGGCATTTGAAGGCAAGCAAAGTCTGAGGCTAAAGAGTGACCCACTTAAAGCACGTCCCACTTTAGATTGGAGAAGGCATTGCCCCAGTCTGACAGCAGGGGATCCGTTTTGAAATTTGAAATTGCTTTATCTTTGGCTCAGCAAGGGTAATGAGATGAAAGGGATTAGAGACCTGAGCTGTGACTGAGAACAGAATACGTTACTATTTTCCAGCAGCTTAAGAAGACAGCAATGTCCTAGTGCTATTCCTTTACAACATCACCGCAATTCACAGCAGTTCTGCTCTTTTTTGCCTCTCGGTGAAAACGCTTCTGTTATCATTGCGTTTAAAGAGGGTTTGCTGAGAGATGTTTGGCAGTCCCATTTGAACTCTCTCTCTCTTGATTGAAATAGTCTATTATTGTTGTCAGCTGTCAAGCAACTTTGCACCTCTTCTGGAAATGTACACTTTGGCGGAGGCTGATAGCGGATTTCTGCATATGTGTGCAAGCGAGAGCTGGTATTTCAGCAGGTTACGTACTAGCACTATAGAAAATGGCAGCAGGCTGGTAGGTGACTATACAGACAGGCGCCTGGCAGAAAACCCGCTCCTCTTGGCGAGGTCACACGCGGCTTCTCCTTCCACCTGCGAGAGGCTGCCCGTAACCGACATCGCAAAAGGACACGCTGCAACGCAGCCAAAGGGCAAATGGAGAGACCGCAGAGCCTGGTTTAGGCGTGCATCCCTGCCCGAATCGAGATCTACCTACAGGCCTCCACGGGCACCGAGTCACACCATCATTCCCGCCTGTCTGCTGCTCTCCAGCACAGATCAGAGCGCGGAGCTCGCCTCTAACCAGGACACGGCCTCAAGGGCAGAGTCGGGGCTGGGGGGGGCAAAGCAAAGATTCACTGCTCGGAGCAAGCACGTCTTTAAAAAGTCACTGATTGCTCTGTGCCTAACTCTGCATTATAAAAAAGCAAAATCTGTATTTAAAAGCCTCTTCTGATTTCCGGGTGTTTTTTTGCTAGCCAGAATCTTGCAAGAACACCTAGAAGAACTGTTCTGTTCCTTTTAAAAAAAGAAAGCAAGGACAAAAAGAGAAAGAATCAGTAGCACCTATGCCGTGAATGGGCTACACAAGGGTCATTTCCCACACGTCAGGAGGGTGCTGAAGGAGATTTCACCTGTCGCATCAACACGGCCAGCCCGCTCCTGAGAGCGCCCTTGCCACCAGAATCATTTGGGAACCGCTGCCTGTGTTTATGAACTGCTTGGGAAATGGGACCCTACTTTGTCTCTGTAGTCCCAGCATGCGCAGAATCCTTAACCACCTCCGAAGAACAGTTTCACGTAAATCAGTAACAACAAGCCTTTAAAACCCAGGCAGCCTTTACGCACATTTTTGAGGGCAGGCCCGGTCAGAAGTTTTGGGTTCAAAGGCCAGGGCAGGTGACTGAGATCAGCTACTCCGACTTCCCTCACACAGATGAGGAGAAAACCGCATCCTCTGGGTCTTGCCCCATGATTCAGTGCTTTTTTGCTTGGTTGAGATGATTTTTTCCTACTGCCAAAGAAAATCTGAAATCAGGTTTTCATAATAACCTACCAGACCCCCTAAGAATGAAAAGAGCTATTTATTGAGAGCTAAAGGTGCTTCCTTGACAGAGTACTGTGGTGGGGTGACCTTGGCCAAGGGCTGAATTCCCAGCCAGCCTCTCAATCACTCCCCCTCAGCAGCAGGATGGAGGGAGAATACAGGATGAGAAAGCTCATGGGTGGAGGCAAAGACAAGGACATGGCTTACCGATTACTGTGGTGGGCAAAACAGAACTGACTCTGGGGGAAAGGGGAATTAAATTGATTCATTGCCAGGTAAAATAGACTCAGGTAGTGAGAAACAAAGACAAACACACCAACACCTTCCCCACAGACACATCAGAAGATGACTGTTTCTCTCTGCCCTTCCTTCCCGCTCACGTTTTCCCCCTGCTCCGGGCTCTCCACCGGCAGCTGGGCAGATCTGTTCCGGCCTCAGGATGCTGCTCTGTGCCTCCTGCTCCTTCTTGCTCTTCCCCTCCTGTCCCTTGCTCTTTTTTTCTCACTCCTCCACTTCCTCAGCATTTCCTCCTTTTCTTCACAGAATCACAGAACAGCTGAGGTTGGAAGGGACCTTTAGAGTCATCTAGTTCAACCTGCATGCAATAAGCAGGGGCATCCTCAACTACATCAGGTTGCACAGAGCCCTCTCCAACCTGATCTTCAATGTTTCCAGGGATGGGGCATCTACCACCTCTCTGGGCAACCTGGGCCACCGTTTCATCACCCTCAGAGTAAAAAATGGCTTCGTTATATCTAGTCTAAATCTACCCTCTTTCAGTTTAAAACCATTATCCCTTGTCCTATCTGCAAGCCACTACAAGCCCTACTAAAACATTTGTCTCCGTATTTCTTAGAAGCCCCCTTGAAGTACTGGAAGGGGCTGTAAGGTCTCCCTGGAACCTTCTCCAGGCTGAACAACCCCAGCTCTCTCAGCCTGTCCTCACAGCAGAGGTGCTCCAGCCCTCGGATCATCTTCATGGCCTCCTCTGGACTTGCTCCAGCAGGTCCATGTCCTTCCTGTGTTGGAGGCTCCAGAGCTGGATGCAGTACTCCAGGTGGGGTCTCACGGGCATGGAGCAGAGGGGTAGAATCACCCCCCTCAACCTGCTGGACACGCTTTTTTTGCTGAAGACTGTGATGTTGCTGCTTTCTGGGCTGCGAGCGCACATTGCTGGCTCACGTTGAGCTTCCCATCAGCCAACACCCCCAAGTCCCTCTCCTCAGGGCTGCTCTCAATCCCTTCATCCCTTCACACGTTTTGGCAACTGCACCCGTAGCTGAGGGGCTGGGCCGGTCATGCCTGGTTCTAGACAGCTCCAAGGATGCACCGCTGGTCCTGGTGCTGGCTGGAGCCACCTGGAGCCAGCCATGACTAGCCCTGGGCATCCCCCAGCAGAGACACTGACATGGATCTCCCTCAGCAGAGATCCTGAAACTGAGCTGAGACTGACACAGATTTATTTAGACATTGCAAAGGATATGAATGAGGGGGAGAGGGAAAGGAAAAAAGCCAAGCTGATTGCTGCAAGTCTTGTTTGGGAGGGATGTTAGCATGTTTTTGTCAGCAAAACATGCAGCTCTTGCTGCTCAGGTCAGATCCCCGTAGGAAGGGAGGAATCAGCAGTTTCCAACCTACTCATTCCCTGGCCTTAGATTTTGAAGGCGTTGATTCACGGCCATCTTCCCTGCTGGCGCTTGCGGGGAGAGGAGGTCAGACATCCCGCCCCATTGCCACTCCAGCACCCTTCTCCCATTCCCCATCCACTGATTCCTTCAAATATTTCCCAAAGCTGGAGGTGACACAAGGTTGACAATCTCCTTGCTCTTCTTCAGCTCAGTGAGATGGAAGAAATCGCACTACTCTGAATAAGGAGAAATGGGCAATGTCTCTTCAAGGCACAGAGACACCAATAATTTTCTTGCCATTGATGCCAAAGGCATAACCCACTGAGTCTCAGACATATACACGAGGAGGAAAAAAAAAAAAAAGACGACAACTACAAAGTTAAGTCTCTGTAGGTAAAGAATTGGCAGTCCCTTGGGTCACTGCATCGCTGTTGGATTTGACATAAATGATGCCAGCGAGAGCAGGCAGGTAAACAGGAGCGGCAGATTTGCAGGACAAGGTAGAACGGGCCAAAATTAGGGCTGCAGCCACTGAGGCCGCTGCTTTGCCTGACCTGTACCCACAGAGGCTTGCGATGTCTGGGCTGCCCTAAGGAGGACCGCAGAGGAGCCTGGACGTTTTGCTTTTGACCTCATTCGTTGACTTCAAGGGAACTGGGGTCTCCTATTGAGGATTCACATTGCAACAGGCTGCCACCTTTACCTCTAACAAGCACTTCCCTGAAAAGCCAAGGAATGGATTAGCGCTGTGGCTTTGTTCACAAAGGACTCTTGTGTGGTATTAAAGGCAAGATGATTTGCACCACAAGCGCATGGAGCACCGGGACTGATCCCAGCAGTGAGACTAAGACTGAACGACCTGAGTTTGGGTTGACCTGAAGAACTCTTCATTCAAACCAAATGCAATTTTCAGCCATAGCTAGAGATGATTAATATAAATAAAATGTCTCTCAGTGTTAACGCTCAAAGAAAAGGCACTTAAAACTAACAGAAGGTGATAGCAATCTCCTTGGTTTTGCTAGCTCGGCCATTTACAAAGGTCGTAACTCAAGAAATAAACATTCTTTTGAGGCACTCATGAGTCCAGCAGACACAGTCACAAAGTTTAAAGCTATGAAGCATTCAAGTAGCTTGTTAAAGATAATATAGTGCTCGCATCTCAGTATGCCATCCTCTAAGTGCCATACTCTAAACACCACCATATTTTATGCTATTACTTGACAGTAAGAGGTCTTTCTTCTGAGGATAGTGTGCTGGCTATTGCCTTTACCAGGCAGTGATTTCAGATCTCTCTCTCTCCATGCATTACTGCGATGTCTGAGTGCTTGGCTCAGTCTTTCCTTTCGAATGGCTAAGAATCAGACAGTCCAATATGACGGTGACAATGCCTCCCCTCTGTGACAATTCCGCTCTGTATAGGATTTTCCACAGCACTAGGCTTAGGCTCTTCGTTCACTGGCGCCTGTACAAATAACCATCAGTTGGTACATGGGGAAGGTTAGGGCAAGGCTGGGTGCTTCAGAAAACCTTGTCCACAAAGCTCCAGCACGTCCTCAAGCGCTGTGAGCAGCAACACACCCCCCAAAGCACTCTTTGCCACTGTTCAGATGAAGTAATGCCTCCAAGACTACAGACAGGCTCCTGCACACCCCCATGGCTCTGAGTCTGTCACAAACAGGGTTTCTAAATAGATTTCAGCTCTCATCGTTTAATCTGAAAGGCCTGGCTTTGAACACACCTGCTGTACAGAGTCCATCAGACGTACTGATGTCTGGGTAAGAGAGAAGAAAGCTTTTTTGTCGCCCTGTTACTCTTGCACATGCAAACTAGAAACTGGCTGGAGAACAAACGGAATAACCAGTGCTCCAGGCGGGGGACTTGGCCTTTGGCTGTAAATCAGGCTGGCCCCAAATAATTTGGGATTTGTTAATGCGGAGGTCACATGAAAGGTGATTACATACTCCCAGCTGTGGAATGTAAGGACAGGCCTTTTGTCATCTGAAAAGCAAGGTGAGGACAGCAACTAGACCTGCAACGCACTCAAGCTCCAGGTATAAGCACACAAAACACAAGCGTTTTCATATGTGCAAACACATTCAAGTTTTTGTCTCCACAGAGGCCTGGGGATGGATCCACCTAAGAAGAGTTCACCCGGGTGGGCATCCTCACAACCCTCTCATGGATGTTTTGGTGTCCCTGCCATCCCTCTCCTCCTTCCTTCATGCTCAGGAGCGGGGAAAGAGCACGTCCCCCACCACAAGACCGAAGATGATGCCCAGTCACTGCTAGCCCTGCTGTGCCACATGAAAGCACGCCTCTCTCCCACGGCTGAACTGGCAGGCAAGGCTGCTCTTCTTAACCCAGATGCCAGCTAAGAGCACAGGCAGGTCCTTTACAAGCTGTCTGCCTCTTCTGCCACTGGAAATGTCAGCAGCTGCCCACCTCACGCCTAGGGCTCCTTCACAGCAAGAGAGGAGCAGGCTCCGGGGGTACCTTCTAGCAGCCTTCCAGTACCTAAAGGGGGCTACAGGAAAGATGGGGAGGGATCAGGGAGTGGAGCGATAGGATGAGGGGTAATGGTTTTAAACTGAAAGAGGGTAGATTTAGATTAGATATTAGGAAGAAATTCTTTACCGTGAGGGTGGTGAGACACTGGAACAGGCTGCCTAGAGAACTTGTGACTGCCCCATCCCTGGAGGGCTTGGAGCAGCCTGGGCTGGTGGGAGGTGTCCCTGCCCAGGGCAGGGGGTGGCACTGGGTGATCTTTAAGGTCCCTTCCAAGCCAAACCATTCCGTGATTCTGTGATCCTATAGTACAAACATCCTGTAAGCAGGAGGTGCTTGCTTCCTTTCCAGGGTTAAAGCCCTTAGTTGACAGCCTTCCTTCTCTGTCTGCAGCAAACAAACCCTCTGAGGAGGGACAAAGCGTTAAGTCCATATCCTCATTAGTATTTCTTAACAGCAAAAGGTTTCCCACAGAACCTTTTAGTCGTGATTAATGCTGTGAAGATACTGCTAGGCAAAGCTTGGCCTGGCAAAAAAAGCACAAAACATTTTTCATGGATGTCACCTCCAATTCAAAGATAAATTTGCTTCAGCTCTTCCCCTGCCTCTCCCTGCTCACGTGGCACTCTCTCGAGTGAATTAAAGCCTAGTGAAAATATGCTTGCTTTTCTCCTCTGTACACAGAAATCACATCCAACTTGGGAATTCCTTGGACTGAAAAGGCTAGAGGTGAAAGAATGTTATAAAGAGGTACTGTATATGTGCCATCCCAAGGCAGCGTGGTGCCCTTTCCTGGATGCCTTGCTGCATTCCATGGATGTAGACTGGCTAAGAACCCTGGAACGCCAAAGAAAATGAGTACAGCTCCAGATGGACACTGTTTTTCAGATGGTCGGTTTTTAAACAACAGAATGCCTTCTAAAGAAAGCAAAACACTTCTTGTCCAAAAAGCCATTACATGAAAAAATAATTTTTGTATCAGAAAGGCTGACTTTGTACTTTTGAACAGTCTAGGATAGTCATCAGCATGCATTCTAAAAAAAAATGCACTAAAGTGGCATTCTCACTTTAGCGGCAGACCAAGTCAGTTTTGCGTATGTGGTTTCTGTAAGCGAGAAGCAGAGGTACAAGAAGGAAGAATAAGGCAGAGCAGTAGCACGAACAAAAGCAAAGTCCTCAGGAGATCAGGCATCAGAAGCAGTTGGCTTTTATCTGCCTCTTGTGAGGGGGGTGGACATCTATTTGCTAGGTCAGAAGAAAATGATCAAGCAGGAGGAAATCCAACTTCCAATGCTTTCAGTCAGTGGCGCTCTGGGTTTATGACACCTTTAACCTCACCTTCTGCCACCTCTGTTGCAACTACCTTGCAATTTCTCATATGCTGCACGGCTTAAGAATCTGGCTTCTTTTTCAAGCTACAGCTTCTGGATACATATGCTACTATTAGGAAGGTGAAATTAGGCAAATTCTCTAACTCACAGTTGCAGGGACAATGCTCAGTAACAGAAACCCTACAGAATGTGAAACAGAAAGCCAAAGAAAATCCATCCAAGATCAAAAGGATCCTAACGCTGTAAGTTCCCGGTACAACATTTAGCAGCTGACAAGTCCACCCAGATAAAATCAATAACCACGTCTTCCTTATTGTCTGTAGAGGATGAAGACTTTCGCCCTTCCATGCATCCTCATGACTGCCTGCAAGCTAAGACAGCGGCAGGAACTCCTTTTGTCAGAGGACAAATCCTACGAAGACAGCTCTCAGCTGCCATCGAAGGTGTAAGACACACTCAACTTCGCAAGGTCAGAGGCAGAGTTAGTAGCTGAGCCTGCGCGTCTGAAGTTGTAGGGCACACTTTGATCACCACATTTACTCTTCCTTCCCCCAGACAGATACAGATTCCTGCTCCCTGAGATCTCCTTTCTAGTCAAATAAGACAAGTATGAATGAGGGAACAGAGGGGAATTAGAAGGAGCAGTTTTCTGCTTAGTAGGTCTCTGGACAGTATCACGGGTCTACCTGGACACAACTGGAAGAGGAAACACAGCCTAGGCTACCTCTACACTATGGAAGTCACCAGGGCTTGTAGCCTTCTCTGTTTACATCTCTCAATCTTTTGCAACTAAGATATAGTTTTAGAGAGTTCCTTAAATAAGGTTTTAGGTAGGAAAAAATACAAGAAGTTACAGGAAATAACAGCAGGTAAACAAGCACCCTATCATTTATATATATTTTTGTGGTTGGTTTTAATAAATCCAGGCACTCAAGACTCAGGGCATATCCATGGAAGCCAATGGGAGTTCACCTGTGCAAGGCATTAAGACATCAACATGATGTGTTACGGGCTCTTAAAAATGTAATATATTTCATCATAAGCATAATGCAGAACACAGTACGGAGTTGAAATTCAGCTCTTCTGGGAACAGGAAGCAACCCCAGTCCAGCCAGAGTAAAAATTTCAGCAGCAGGGCTCTGGCATGGAGACTATGGAACAGGTGGATCAGAGAATAAGGCAGTTCAATGGATCTCAGGAGTCTAAGGGACTGCTAGAAGAATAAAGAGGACAAGAGGAGAGAGGCACTGAATCTCAGAAATGGAATATCTACTAAAACTGAGAATAGCCCGAGCACATACTACCACTCTCAGGCAGCCCCCTGAGTGAAGGAGACAGCGCATCAAAGATCTGGCCCCAGACGGCATCTTATCACCCAGTGCCCTGTGAGAGGCAGTGGTCTAACCTCAATCACCTTAAATCTGACTGCATCAAGTCCTTGCTCTCCTCTCCGTTTGATTTTCCCAGCTTATCTTCTTACACAGCAGAAGGCTTCATCTGATGTTAATGCTTGTATTTCACATTGAAACATGAGATTTTCTTTCACCTCTTGCCAACTGGCTCTACAAACACGCCGCTAAGTCAGCATCACACAGCACTTCTGGTTTAAACCACTCCTTTAGCCCTGCGTGCTATAGAAAATGGCTGAACAGGGAGCAACATCTTTTAGAAAGACACCGTGAATTTCTGACAAGCACACTTCTAAACAACACTCAAAGGTTGGATATGTTCAGATACGAGATTTTATTATTATCTATATATTTACAAGTGAGTGCCACGCTGCATACTTCTGTCTTGCTCACACACAGCAACTTCCAAAACAATTAGCCAAAAGGACTATCTCATGCAAGAAATAAGATATTTAAAGTACTGATTAAATCAAGCAGTTGCTCCTTGGAGCCTGACAAGAAAGTGGATAGTAAGCAATTTGCCCTATGCCATAAGCCTTCCTTACAAACCCTCGCTCTCACCAAAATATGACACCTGCTTTCTTCTTCGCAAACCCCTTCGGCTCGGTAGAGCTTTTGGATCCCCAGGCTGTGCTCTCCACTTGTTAAACTGGCAGAGCTCCAGTGAAGCCAGGGCTTTGTTCTTGGTTGAGATTCAGGCCTTTATCAATGAACTGCAAAAATTGCTGCAGCAAGGAGCTAATGGCTTTCATCACGGACGCAGCAAACCACCTGCTTATCCACTTGCCAGCTTGCAAAGCAATGCCAGTCATGAAGCTTGCCAAAAAGGAGGAAACATTTATTTCAAAGTTAAGCAAGCATAATGGATTAGACTTCAAGGGTTTGATACAGTCCAAGGTGTGCAGAATTGTAAGACAAATGTCGGTCTCCAACAGCCAGTGGTGCCATCACTGTCAAACACGAAAGCTGTCCCGAAATGGCATTCAGGTGACCCTCCAGGGCTGCTATACCCTGCTGCTGACTGCTTAAATCACGACAGTGCGTGTGACAAAGTTCAGCTCTAGGCGAGTGGCTCCCCCATTCGCCATGCTCTTGGGTGAACGTCCTCTCTGCAGTTCTCTGGGGTTTCGTTATTGACTTCAGCATTTCAAAACTTGGGCAGCCTGGTGGGCTCCCATTCCTACAGACACCTCCATTTCCCAGGCAGGTGCACTCAGAGCAGCTCTAGGGCTGGGGCTGCTTCCAGCGGTGTCCTCAAACTAGCTGATCTCCTGCCTGGCGAGCAGGGCCACGCTCAAAGCGCACTGACGCTGCAAGAGGAGCCGAGGAAGAGACGAGGAGACGTGGCTGCTCTGTTTCCCCCTCAAACCACACACTTCACGCTGCCTTCGCACTCAGCTCCCCCACCTCCCACAGGAAGGCCCCCACCGCTATCCCATCTGGACACTCAACCCAAGGCAGTGCCACATAAGAGGTCACTGGCGGAGTTCAGCCGTGAGCTTTTCACCAGTACTGTCGTCTGTCCAGGGAAATTTAATTATAGTGGCCCTAGTTGCCAAGCTCGCCGGACTTGGTGTAGCACCGCGTTGCTCAGCGCAGAACAACCAGCTGCAGGTACCCCAGGCTGCCCCCACACCAGCCGCCCCAGCAGCTTCACCCCTTGCACATGCACCTGAACCAGGTTTGAGGGACCTCCTGGGATGTTACCAAACCCACACGGGCCGCAGGGTGAACACTCCTGCATTTTGAGCCTCCTGCTGTAAGCAGCTGCATCCGCCTGAGCTGGCTGCTGGGAGCCGGGGCGACACAGGAGGCTGTGTCTGCACAGTGGTGACAGAGGAACAGAGCACAGTAATATCAAGAAGCAGGGGAGGACAGTAAAAACCACTCCTACGTTTCAGTCCTCCTCTTTGCTGCACGCTGAGCTTACTCAAGCACGCAGAAATTAATAGAAACTGAAACCAAAAAAATCAAACTCTGAAAAACTGCACTTCTAAACCCAACAATCTCCAGGCTTCTGGCTGGCTGCAGGAATATCTCCTGTGACAGGTTTCAGGGGTGATGGAGAAGGTGAAGCAGCACTGCTACTCTTTCCAGAGAGAGAGCTGAACACCACTGAAACAGTCACCACTGGTGACACTTTCCCTCCTTTGGGTTTAGGGAAGCAAAGGGCACCAGACTTTGTTTTGCCCGACTCCTGTAACCCACCCCACAGCGACCACGGTGAAACAGAAATGTTTCACAGCATCAGAGCCATCTGTTGGGATGTTAGCATTGCCATCACTCTAAACGAAGGACAATGCAAATAAATTCATACGGTGCAACGAGAAGGATGGAAAAGCTCAGCTTTGGTGCCTTTCCAGAGAGTCTTAAGTAAACGGGTAGAAGATACGAGCAGCGAGAGGGCTTGGGGGGAGGATGTAGCAGAGACACAACGAAGCCCACGGCGCAGGCAAGTGAAATCCATTAGCGAATGCAAAGGGCTAAGTTCTGCTCTTCTTTACAAGCCCTCAAATAGATTGTACAGAGGCAAGTGTCAGCAGAGCGTGGCCCCGACCATCCAGCTGGGCTGGCGTGCGGTTGTGGCTGTAGAAGGGAAGATCTTGATGGGCAGCAGAAAACAACATCCACAGAGCTAAGCCCTCATGGGGCTGCCAGAGATAGGTCAAAGAGCAGGCTTTCAGACAAAAAAATGGAAAACACTTCCTCACGAGGAACAGCAGAGGTGGTAAAAAAACCCAAACTTGAGTGGCGAGATTCTCTCACCTTTTATCCAAAGATCACAGCCCTTCGAGAGGAGAAGCCATTTAACTGCCCCTGGTTAGTACTTCGACTTGAAGTGTGTGCTCATGTGAAGAGCGGTACGACAGTCGTGTCCACTAATGCAACCGCCTGATGATAAAAAAGGAAATCTGCTACTTAGGAACACAGCCTTGTGCTAGAGAACAGCTATCAGAGAAAAATGTACAGCACATGATCCAATTTTACATAGTACAGATATTTTTCTAAATTTCAAATTCTTACAGATTATTCCTTTTCATCGTGCACTGAAGGAAACTACATTTCATTTTAATGTATTGGGTTTATAAATATATGCATTGAAAGAATACTAAAGTTAGCGCTTTTTTTTCATTTTGACCATGGTAACTGTCCTTTCCTCAAAACCTATTTTTCAACACTGTGCTAAAAAGGAGTATAGCTTCTTTAAAAAGGAAAAAGACAAAGCAGTTGACCTTAAACATATTTTTTCCCCTACAGTTTGAGAAAGAAAACATCTATAATTGGCACATCTCATTAAAAAGCTCAGCTATGCTATGATAGTAATAAGCGGGTAGCAAAGTGAGACTAACATTTTAATTAAGTCCTTTTCATTTCTAGGCTAAATTTTCTTTCTATTATGTGAACATTTGAGGGTTACCAAAGCCTCTCCTGTGGTCAAAGGCATGCTAAAAACACCATTCCTCAGCCTCATCTCCCTCGGGTACATGCCCCTTGCTTTTGTTGAGAGCACTTTAACTCTTTCATCCAGTCTCCCTCTTTTACATCCGCATCACTTATCACTTGTAGCAACCCGTCGCAAGGTCCTGGCTTCTTCGAGCTGGGAAGGACTAGGTGATGACTGATTTTCCCAGGTGCTCTCTTCAGGATGATGCTACTTGGGCAGGCAGTTACTGGAAACCTGAGTAGCTTGGATGCCTGACCTGCATCCACTCAGCAGCAGACGAGCTGCACTTCCAACCGCAGATATTGGGCCCGGCACAAAGGCGCCAGAGCAGTCACACACCACACTGGAGATGCCACCTCCAGGTGCTCAGAAGGCGGTAGCAGACTGCAGGATAATAAACTTACCTGCAGCTTCTTCCCAGCCCCTGAAGAGACACTGGTGAAAACTCACGGCCCAGATGCTTCAGGGTACCCATCCTTTCCACTTCGCTCAAGCTGATTTACATCCTCTCCATTTGCTTTCTGGCCAAATCACCAAGAAGTGAAACTTCCTGAAGAGGCCTCGGGTGTTAGCAGCTCTTCAATGTAAGACTACACATTGGAGCAAGCTCCAAGTCTTTTTTTTTGCATGACAGAAGCTAATCTGTTCTATTTGGCTTTCCGTTAGGCTGTGAGACTGGGAGACAAGGCCAGCAAAGCAGAGTGGAAGGTGAAAGGAAAAAAAAAGATGATGAGCACATACTGAGGGCTGCCTCAAAACAGCCAAACACACATTTGGCTGGAGGAGAAATGCCTTAATAAATCGGCGCTCATTGCATGTCAGCATGCACAGCATTAAGGGCTTATGGGCAAACACAAAAACGGTACTGTGAAACAGTTCCCTGGAAAACATTCAAAATTAAGGCAAGATCATACATTTATTTACTAATTTCTTTAAAGCATTAGACATTTTTATGTTAAGCTTGATAACATTTAAGTTCGGGGCGGGGAGGGTTACAGGCCTTGCAAATACTGGGTCAAACCTTGATCACACTGAATCAGTAGAGGCTTTGCCATTACATCCAAGAGAATCAAAGATCCATCCGATTCTATGAAAAACACTATAACAGTACAGGGAAAGACAGTCTCTTGCAGAATAGCTTCTCCAAAACGTGAATGAGTTCATATCAAAAGATCTAGCACTATTCTTGAAACATGGATACCCACAGAGTTCAGTTTGCAATTTATTTTTTGTTTCCATTTCATTTTCAGGGCTGTAACAGTGGCCAAGATGTGTGCTGAGACTTCATTAGCAGAATCCAGTTTTCTAATAAATGAATTATTTTTAAGTAATACAGAGATTAGAAAGAATCTGAGTGCCTGCATTAATCAGTGCTTAACCCAGACAAACCAGAAATGAGAGAAAAAGTCAATCACTTTTCTATTTGGCTTAATTTCACCCCACTCAATCCACCTAATACGGTGTAGAGCACAAAACCTAGGCTACCTGCACAGGGTTATACTTCACCTTTCACATGGCACATGCCATCCTCTGCTATAAACCTGTATAACCCCACTGCTGCAACAAAACAGGTTACTGTCAGCAGCCCAGTACCCTGAACTGCACCTTCACGTATAGACAGGAGGATAAGGGAAAGAAACGTATGCTTCTCTGGAAGATACTTGTAAAGCTTAGATGCCTTTGTGGAGGATGTTCCTGAGACAAGACGTACAGTGCAGTGTTTAAAAGACCAGCAAATGAAAACTCCCTGCCTGTTTGGACAGGAGGTCAAACCAAGAGCATGCTCCAAGCGCGGAAGCAGAGGAAGGCTAAAAGTGCTGTGGACACACTAGCAAGAAGCTGCACGGCCTTAATACTGATGTAGCAGCTCTGCAGTATAGGACTGGTCTAGAGAAATGACATTCTGTGTTCACACATGCATGGTACAGACCCCAGGACGGGGGAGAATCCCTTCTCCTTCCCAGCCTGGAAGGCACAGAGAAAACAGGCTGGCAGCAGAGACCAACCCTCATTCCCCCAGCGCGTGCTGAACACGACTGGTGCCCACAGAGCCACTACCATTTCCTTCTCTTCCACCTCCACTTTATACCGCATCACCTGCCTTCTGCCCTCCCGCTGAAAGTCCAGCTGTATCTGTGATAACTCGTATTCGTCATACACGGGTACACTCTGCACCCATTAGATGGGAAGTTTTGCACTATTTTCAGAATAACAGTGGCACCCCCACAGCACCTCAGCGTTTCCTTGCAGGCTGTCACTGCTCAACTGCTCAGCTACTGTTTACAGCAAACTGATACAACAGGGCACGAGCGGCTCCTGCTGCACTAATGCAGAGGGAGAGAGAAGTTCTGAAAATTAGTTTCTAACTCCCATCTGTCACTCACCTTAACTGAAAGATGCCATCACCTCCTGTGGTCCGCAACCCACCAGCAAAACCTTCCAGCAGAAGAACTGTTTGAAGGCTTAGAAGCAAATAATTTTAAAAAGTACTAGTCTTGAATCACTGATGATCTGACCAAAACTTTGAGCCTCTCACAAAGGCTGTTCAGGCTTGAAACAAAACTCCAATTGCGAGCACGAATGCCTTAACTGATACTTGGAAGTAATCTCAGTTCGCTTTCCTGACATAATGCAGTTACTGAGGAAGTCTCAGCTTCCTCTTTCTGTCATCATCTCAGGTCCGTGGCATCAAAACTGCAAGAGGCAAAAGTAAATAAGGGTTGAGAAGACCAGTGTATTAAGGAAGGCCAAGGCTGGACACGCGCGCAAGGTCAGAGAACACCAGACTCCTCCAGGGGCCAAGCTGGGAACAAGCTTGAAAAGGACCTGAATCTTGCCAGCCAGGCTGTTGAAGGCTTTGCCACTGAAAACACACCAGTAAACAACCCCCAGAAGAGTCGCGTGACTCACAGTCACACCAAAGTAGTTATATAAAGCAGAAAAAGCTTGTGGTTAAGGTAGGTGAAATGTTGTCGAGGAGGGTGAAGGAGGTGAACGTGACTGTTTTGAGTCCTCAGATGGACACCTCACACATCTGCCTTCAGGGCAAAGGGCACAGATGGAGGAGAAAAATAGCTTTTTCTGTTACAAGAGGATGGAGGAGCTGGCAAGGGACAAAGCACCACACAAAGAAAATTCACTGGCCTGAGGTCTAGGAAGACTCGGGTACCCTGACCTCCCATCACCCCTCTTTCTCTCTGCCCACGGAGCCATTCAATGCCCATCAAAACCCATTTAGGAATTGACACAACCTCTTCACCGAGGTGCAGAATGCAAAAATCTCAAAATGTGCTTTTGCTTCTTGTGGTTTGATAGGAGCTTTACTTGAAATGCTCACTGTGCGCTCTCTGTTCTGATTAACATACCATTTACTGCCTGACTCATTCAGCTTTCCTCACAAAACAGTGTAGATTTTATTCCTGCCTTTCTATTTCCCTTGTTGAACCCTCTGTAATACAGATAAATACTCTCCTTTTTTTCCCCTTTTTATTTTTTTATTACCTGCACCATTGACTGTCTTCTGCTGAAGATCGCTGAGCTAAATGAAATTCTACAATCACACAGGCAGGAATACTCAGTATTTTGCTATGGCTATCTATGCCTACCTTGACTAACAAGGAAGAGGAATGGCAGTTTTAAAATGATTGCTTTCTATTGTTCCACAATAAAGTAATTTCTTTTTTTTAAATGATTCCACATCACATCATTGCAAAGAGAAAATGTGCTCTCCATGCACTGCATGGTAAAATTTTGTACGAGACCTGTGTAATGGGATTTTAAAAGCTGAACAGCTGTTTTTTCTAGCCCTGTACCAGGGCAAACATCTTGGAATCAGGAATCAGCATGGTCTCAGCAGGAACTTAGGAGCCAGACAAATATGCATCAAAAGAATAATGAAAAGTATCCTCTAGTCAACAAATCATTCTCTTCTTTCAACAATTTCAACAATTACCATTTTTTAAGTCCTCCTGTCTTTGGAACTCACGTTGCTCACACTTTGAAGCATATTTTCCTGCCCCATAAACGCAGTAATGCAACCAAACAGCTGCTCTCCAGTGCATGCATTTCAGATCTGTGAAGCTGCTTCACTGAGTTATTCAGTCAAGAAATCCATGAATAACTGTGGACCAGATTAAGTTATCTTTAAGGACTGTGAGATACATCCATCAGATCAAGTCTCCGACAGCAGCAGAAACTGCCTGTACTGTACAAATGAAGCCAGGGAAGGAATTCTGCTTAAGATAAAGGAAGCCCTACCATTGTAAAAGGATGGCAACATTAATAATTTAAGTAAGTGTTATGAAGATGTTAGTTTCTCCAGAAGAAATGATCAAAGAAGACAGGGTTGTATGTTAGCCAAGATGAGCTCTGGTACGCAAATGAAGACTTATAAAAGAAAACCCAGTCTGTCCTAAAACATTAGTCAAGTAGCTATTTCTAGTATCAAAAAATAACTTCTTAAAGTAAGTTTAGGAAAACTTTAAAAACCCCAAATTTCATATTTGGTCAGAAACTTCCTTCCTGATAAAGCTGAGCCGAAGTCCGCACTGGAAAACTTCAGTCCCTGGGTGCGTATCGTCACCATCACTGTTGCACTCTCCTAAGGACAGCGGTGTATTCTCCTCTTTGTCTGCCAGTCTCGCTTTGCAATTCCGCATCAGCCAGAGGCCAAAGGGACAGTGCTGTCCTAAGGGGGCACCGACATCGCGGGCCAACGTCTTCAGCTACTGCCAGGAGCATGGAGACCAGCACCACCACCATTTTCCAAGCCGGTCTCTCCCACCGCTCAGTTCAACGGCGTGATGGTCTGGGCACTGACGGCAGCCCGGACACGGACGAGTCGTACACATTTCCCAGTCACTTGCTGAAGGAGCAACATACTCCCACTTTTTGTCCTAACTCCAGATCACCAGGAATGTTATTAACATCCATCCCTAAGTTAACTTTCTCTAACCTGAGATGGAATACAGTTTATGCCAACTACTAATTAACACTATCAATATTAATTATTTTCAAATAACATCAGTTATCTGACAATAATTAAATTTTTTTTCAGGACTGACAGAATGTTTGTGGTGCTGTTGGGATGAAAGACATCAGAGGATGAGCTCCTTCTCCAAATGGATTAGTTGATCTCGTAAGAGCTTTGTGTTTCCTTTGGGCACCCTACTGGTGTTGATTCCACAGGCAGGAGCATTTGATTGGATAAATGACTGCAAATTAATTGCAGATCATTATGTACTGGCAAATACAGACTACTCTGCCAGGAAATGCAGAGCTATCAGCATTGAAAAAATGTCAGCAGGTTTATTTACCATTTCTTGACCTATGTATTCCTATTTAGAGAACAAAGCCAGCAGGAGCACAACAAGGTCAATGATATTTACTCTTTTTTTGCCATTCCAGCCAGGGCCTCATTCTGTTACTCTCTGTTTAGCCAGGCATTAGTATTTCTTCACGAAAATAGCTTATTCATGACTCTTGTGGTGACCAGAAATGAGTCTGATGCCATGCTTAGGTAACAAGATTGTTACAGGTTGGGAAAAAAAAAGAACAAGTGTCTCAATCTTTTATTCCAAGAGCTGCTACAGTGTCAGGAAACCCCATCTTTGGTGGTCCCTGTTCTGCAGGGACAAAGGCTGTCACCTCCCAGGGAATCACGGGTAATACTAAAGAAATGCAATCCACCCAGTTCTGTGCCTTCCCTTCTCTTCAGGGCAGAGCTGAGCCCAACATAAGGAGCAGGGCAGGGGCTTGAGGACCTGCTTTCCGCCAACAACTCCAGCGGGTAGTTTCAAAATTGAACTCTGGTTAAATAAATTTTTTACCAAAAGAGGCTGCAAACCGTAGAGAGATAAAACAGTGGCACAAAGCAAACAAAGTATTTAATTCTATCTGAAATGGCAATGCATTTTTTTTCCTGTTAGCAAGAAAAACAGCTTATGGCTTCGGTCAACCTGAACCAGTTTCCTTGCTGGTTCCCTGCTCTCCTACTTTGCCTCCCATTTCCATCATAGAACCACAAACTCAACCAAATCTCTAGAAGAATCCAATTAATTAACACAGCTATGTGCAAAACCAGAATTAGCAGACGCAGGGGACCTCCACTGGATCCTTAATCCCTCTTTGTTATTTCAAGCTCCACATCCCTTCTCTTACTCTAGACAGCAAAGTCAAAAGAAGAATTTTCTCTGCCAAACTCAAGACATTAATACAACACAGAAAAACAGATAAACCCCCACACTCTCAACTGGAAATAAACAAAGAAAAAACCAAAACTTAATGCATCCCAAAATGGTGGATCATTTTATGTTTGCAATTTTAAGTAAACATAAAACAAACCCTCCAAAAAACAGCTCTGCAGCAAACAAAAATTCTGTACGCATAATTTCTGCTCAATGGTTTGGGGCAGAACTTTTCAGGGCCGAGTAATTTTTGGCAGAAATCTGTATGTTGCAGAATTTTATTTTGCTATGGAAACTGCCTGCATAAGAAAAACAAAGCCATAGACCAGCCAGTTCTAGTCAAAATTTCCTCCGCTTTCATACACATCATGCAAGTGGGTGACTGGCGAACAGCCCTTGAACAGCTTCTCTTTAGCGACCATTCCTTGTCGCTCAGACCCTGCTATTCCCGCCCAGCAGCCGTGAATTAGTTATACTCTGCCGCTGCCTTGCATAATCTGCCAGCTGCCGGCAGCCGCACAAGCCCGGCTCCAACACCCCCCGCGGGATCCGGACTCGGGGGCAGCCTGTGGGTGGGCCAGGGGCTGTTCTGCTGATGGGAAGGACATCTCCGGGAGGATGGGGGCCAGGCTGGATCAGCGCGTCCTTATGCTATCTCTGCATTGCCTTCGCAGCTTCTGCAGAGAGCTCAAGCTGAGTATCGCCAAACCTCACGTTTTCCTTCCCTTTCAGGCGCCTCTGGCCTCACCTAACCTAAGATATCGGAAAACTTCCAAGTTGTTTCTCTGATACGTGGGTCACTGGCTCCGTGCACAAGGGCACGGGTGAGAGCAGGAGCTGTGCTGTGTGACAACCCCGCGTAAACAACGGTCTCTCTCCATTCAGTGCTGTGCCTGAAATGATTACGTATCCATAATCCCTTCAGCCTGGAGAGGAGAAGGCTCCGGGGAGACCTTATAGCGACCTTCCAGTCCCTGAAGGGGGCTACAGGAAAGCTGGGGAGGGGCTGTTTGCAAGGGCATGTAGCCATAGGACGAGGGGCAATGGCTTTAAACTAGAGCAGGGTGGGTTTAGATGAGACATTAGGAAGAAGTTCTTTACAACGAGGGTGGTGAGACTCTGGAATACGTTGCCCAGAGAGGGGGTGGAGGCCCCATCCCTGGAGACATTCAAGGCCAGGCTGGATGAGGCTCTGAGCAACCTGAGCGAGTTGAAGATGTGCCTGCTCCCTGCAGGGGGGTTGGGCCAGATGGCCTTTAGAGGTCCCTTCCAACCCAACACATCCTATGGTTCTGTGACTTTTCTCTTGTGTTTTTGTCAGCCTCGCAGTTGCAATGCAGTTGCTACAACCCCTGACCCATACCTAGATTTCCCAATAGCCCAGGGTGCTATAAAGGGCTGCCCTTGTCTGATGCTCATCGGCACAGAAAACCTCCCACATAGGCAGGAGGCCACTTGCTGTCTGCATACTAGGTCTGTGTCTGGAGCTGGGTATTTCCTGAATGGCATTTTATTTTTCTGGCATTTCGTTTGCTGAAAGACGTTACCCGCTCCTAATTGCTTTCATAACCGGCAAACTGTGTTACATCTTCTTCTGTCTTTCCAAGTAACAATCCCTGTATTCTCAAGATAACCAAGACTAATTTGTCTGAATGATGCAAGGATGTGAAACCTTCACCAGTTTGTGGCTCACATTTGCACCGAGGAGACCTGAAATTCCCTTGACTCAGAGCAGTGTCAGAAGCATGATGCTGGAGACTAGTGTCTTCTAACTAACCTTCTGACTGGTCCTGCGGTTAGGAATACAACAGCTGTCACCAGGGATCCCTTTCCACCAGCAATTCAAATCCCTGAACACCCCAGCTGCAAAGATGAGTAGTTTTTCACACCCAGTTCTTAGAAATCTGTTCCACTTTCAGCTTGGTAGATGACCGAAGGTTTTGAGGTGCCTGACACATCTCTCAGTCTCACCAAAAAGATCTGTAAACGCTCCTGTTCAACGCACACGTGTGTTCTGCCTTCTCTGTGGATGGCATTCCCAGCGGGGTGACTGGTAAGAGACGTCTCCAGGGCACCTCTTCATCAGGAGCACGGTCGTGCTCGGAGCAGCCAGCAGGCACCATCCTTACAAAGAAACAAATGGCTTTTGGGGGGGCACTTTGCAGCCTACTGGGGCTATCATCCCCAGTGACTTGCTTGCCCTCGTCTGCGGAGGTCTCGATGAGCTACCCTGATGTCCCACGAGCATGGCCAAGGCCACCCTGGGCCGTAGGAAGGAGTGTCAGCACAGGAGAGCATGGATTTGTCCAGCAGTGAGAGGGCAAGATTCCTTCAGGAGACTGTGTAAACACTTCTGCCTTCATTGATCCAAACCCGGCATTGCCATCAGAACTGTGTCATTCCGACAGGTTACTGAGCCTGTTCCGTTGGTCTTAGAAGCAGGCTTGGAGCCCAAAGGAGAGTGATTTTTGTCTCTTAGGGAAGAAGAGGCAGGCTGTTACAACAACTCTTCATTCTTCCAACACTTTTTCGTTCTCCAGTAAATGATTCTCACGGGATGCCCCAAAAAGCCCAGCTGCATTTTATGGAATCATATTTTTGAAGTTTCTTGCTAAACATCTCAGTCAATTTAAAAACAAATAGCTAATACAAACTGAGTTTCTCTTCAGTTCATGCATTATTAAGCACCCCCCTCCAAGCACAAAGAATGGAAGAAAGGCTGGAATAAGTGGAAAAATAAGTTACCGTAGAAGAGCTACCAGTAATTACTCAGCAAATACAATAAATTCTTGTATATGTGGAAATTAAACATACTTCATTTTGTTGTCAGTGAGTATTTTACAAGCGTGGGTGACAGAAGCGTGCAGCAGAATGTAAATGTGATACAACTGCCTTTTGCAGTATGTGTGTTTCCATCAAAGTTAGATTTTTTTCTCCTCCGCCTCTCCTTTTGATTGATTTAAAGTGATGGATGGTGAAGCAGGATTCTGAATTCACTGGTGCCTCAGCAAAGCAGCAGAAAGCAGCACAAAAAAATCCTATCAAAATTCACGCTGAAATCTCATGCTCTCGTTTGAGTTCCTGAGCAGGACAGCTCTTCTAAGTGGGTCCAACCCTCAGCTTCTCTGGAAACCCATGAGCTTTGACAAACTCTAAGCAGGCATTTGGGTCCACTCAGATGAGGGGGACACCAGGCATGAGGTTCAGACGTGTTCCTTGAGACTTAGACGGCATCTGTCCTTAGAGGCTTAGGAAGGAGGTTTGACTTTGCATTTGCAATTTTAAGGTCAGTTCTGCCTTCTGAGATTGTACCAGTGAACTTCAAGCCATTAATAGAGGCAGTGTCTCACAGACATTTGCCACGAATTCTGCAAACCCTCTTTGTCATCAATAACAAGAGCTATGAACTCTAAATGTCGTCCTCCATAGGATAACTCTGCTGAGCAAAGAACCAGCCCTCTACTTGCTAAAGCACAACAAAGAGAAAATAAAAATCAAAGGAGGGGTGCATGGTCAAGGCTATTTAAATAAATGGCTTGAAGGAGTAGAGGATGTGGGGGAGTGTAACCACCCGGTATTGTCATGAAAAAGAAATTACACCTTTAAAATAAGAAAAGCAGAAACCTTACTCCAAATCCAAAAGATGCCCGAGCCCATGGGTAGCTTTAAGCCTCTATCTGGCAGATGCCATTCTGTCAGCTGGCAGCAAATGGCATGCCTTTACATTTCTGCTGTTCCTCAGATCCCTTGAGGACACGGCAAATCAATGATTAGCACATTTGTGCATGTGGGTCTGCCTTTAAGTCAATTCTCGTTCTGGTTAAGATATGAGAATAAAGCAGCACGAATCCTTCAGAAAAACGCATCAAAACATCGCCTTATATGCATCAGCCCATTCTGTCCCCACTCCCCCGCCGGTGGCCAACCCTTTCTGACTTATTATGTCCCCCCTCACTCTGGTGTGATGCTCACTGTAACCCCAGGGGATGGCAGCTGCACGGGACGCACCAGAGGCTGCCATGGGCTGCCCTGCACCCCGCACTAGCGAAGTTCGGCCCTTTTGAAATAAAACACACAAAGCCACGTGGGTAAGGAAAGTTACCTTGCATTTCAAGAGGAGGGGCAGAGTGGGATGCACTGGCTTATTAGGGAAAGAAGGTGCCACAACAAAGATTACCCTATGAATGGCGCTGCCCTCCATTCCCTGCAAATGCCTGGAACTGCCCCCATCACCCTTAGAGGTGATTCAGGCAGTTCCCGGCTGTACCAAGGTCTGTTGACAACACAGACAGGCTGTTCAGAGCTGTTTTGACCGTGCAGGGGGTGCAGGCTACCAACGGAGCAGGTTTTCCCAAAAGGGAGGAGATGGGTCAATGTTGGCCCCACACCTAAGAACCCAGCTAATGACTGCTCAGCACAACCACTGATTCTGTAGCCTCCTTTTTTCAGCCTTTCTTTGTGCCATCCAACAGACATCAACGGTAGCAGGATTTTAACAAAAGCATGAGATTTTTGGAATCGGGAACCACAAAGCCACTCACAACTGCCCTCTCAGCTGCTGCCAAGCAAGCATTTCTGAAAAGCAGCGTTGAAAAGCAACTTTCAATCCGGACATGCAAACCCAGCAAACAATGCCTAAACAGGTTAAGAGAGGAGATGTGAGCAAGCTGCAGCACCGAGTTTGCACGTTAGCAGCAATAAACACGTTGGTCATTAGCTTTGTGTTTATGCCCCATGCAAACATGTACCTATTAAAAACTGCAAGATCTCGGTGTGACTGTAAGGGGAAAAGCCGATTTTGTACTGTTCACATAAGTGCTGCGAAGCTGACGACACTCAGCTTCCGATCTTTGTACAGCCCTTGACCAAGAGTGCAAGCGCAGTCAGCTGAATCTTAGATATATTGTGATCTTGTACCACAATCAAAGACGTATTACCTGATGGCAAAGCAAGTTAAAGGGTTACCAGACACCTGGCCCTTTTGGAAGCGAGACAGTGAAGAGATGCAGAAGAACGATTACAGAGAAAAGAGACGTGCAGTACCTGAGGCCTTGAACTGAAAAGAGGAACAACAAAAGACGACGTGGTCAAAAAGCAGAAAATTCTACCAAGAACATGCTGTCATGATCAAAAAGAGACATTGTGAAACAAAAGTTGATTGTGTGAGCTTTGTCGATATACTATATAAGCCTTGCCTGTGTCGCTGTAAGTTTGTCACGCTCTGCGGAGGCGACCCAACGTTGCTGTATCCACTGAATAAACGCAAACCTAGAGTACCCCACATCGGAGTTCGAGTCTCCCTCAACAGTGACCTTCAGAGAACTGGCTTTGCAGGTCAACGTCTGCCCCAGTATTTCCTGTCTGTGATCAGACCAAAAAAAGAAGAGAAAGAAAAATCCAGAAAGAAGGAAAACATGGCCTGTGAAGAGCACAGACCTCAATGTAACAGCAAGCCAGGGTATCCGAAGACCCAGAATTTCCTCCACGGTTGGGAAATTCAAAGCACGGAGCATCACAGACGCCCAGTCGGAGCCACAGCAGACACTACACAGCAGGTTCTGGGGAACTAACTTTGCGGCTGCTAAGCAAGCTGACAGAACAAAACTGAACCTGTTTAATGCACGCGGGAATCTCACCTGGGAAAAAATGGACTAAAAACCAAGCAAAGGCTTCAAGACTTCAGCTGTCATAAGCAGGGGTGCTCTCGCTTCCCAAGAAATAAGCACTCTGATTTCAGCCTCTCAGAACTTCAGCATCCTTGTGTGAGAACTAGTGTAGAACTGACCACGTATCCCACGTTTGCGATAAACCAGGAGAGAGAGAAGATAAAGGCTCACAAAGGCTTCTGGCACCAGTACTGCAGAATTTGTCCTTGTTCTACCTTTGTTTTCAGGGAGCAAAGAGAGTGAAAAATAATCCTGAGGACAGATCTTACTCTTGAAGAGTCACCAAGTTAAAAAGCCGCTCTTTCACCATAACTTCAACCAGTACAAGGAGGCCAGCCTTAGCAAATTAGAAAAATGCTTCCTTTAAGCACTTGTGCTATGCAGCTCTTTTCCATGGGAGGAGTGTGTAACTTGAGGGCCTAGTTCTATGGTAAGTGACAATTCCACAATAGAATTCCAGTCAAAGTGATATTCACAGTAGGTCCTGAGCACAACTGGAAAAACACACTTCCTCCACGCTGTTGTATGACCTGCACAAACTATTAGGAAGACAAATTAGAGCACTAGAAAGTAGGCTAATCAGTTTGACATACCATCTGATGGAGTAACAATTACGGAAGTGTTTTCCAATTTAAATATATCCCTCAAAACAACAAAGTGCGGCTAGACTTCTACCATTGAACAAAGAGGCAGGAAAAGTGAGCGAAGAAAGAGGGAAAAAAAGGGAAGTTTTTCATGATGATCAAAGCTGTCAAAGGAAATTAAGATTTAAAAAAAAGACAGCTATGATGCAATTGCAAATTCAAAAATCTCCTTCTTCTGCTACCAAACTATCTCAATTCAGTCAAAATATGAAAATATGTCCCCAATTACAGGCCCAGCAAAAGGTTCTGTATCTGAGCAGATGTGACTGCATGGCTCAGGAATTAGGGATACGGTTCCCCACTAGCTCTTTCTCTGCTCTGATGTCTCATCAACCAGAAAATAATTTAAAAAAAGCATGGTCTTTATTGTGTGTGTTGAAAGCACCAAAAACCAGCACAGTTTTGCCCAGTAAGTCTACATATTCTGAGACAAGTTCGCACCCACCATCAAGGAAGAAATCGCACCCAATATCATCCTTGTTGATACACGTGGGTTTGGCACGTTTTTCAGCATCACTGGTTTCCCACCCCGAGTGAGCATAAGCCAGCACTGAAATATGCCACGTGAGAGCCAGCAATGAACGCTGGGGAGAGGAATACAAATAAATAAGGAGAGGTAGCAGCGCGCTGTTGTCACAGCTCCCAGTACTTGACAGATCCGCAGGTGATGTAAATTCTTCCTGCCCTGTGTCACACCTCCAAAGCACGTGCTCCTCCTGCACAGTCCATTGAAACTCACCCACGAACAAATGCAGAAAAGACTTCCCCTAAGATCTCACCTGTCTTTATTTTTAGAAATAGCCCCCCGAATAATCGCACCTGAGAGCAGTGAGATGACTTTAAAAAAGAGGGAGGTCCACAGCGATGCTCTTGGACTAAACTGGATCCTGAAATCGAAAGGCTGAGGGCAGTCACACCGAGCAGCCTCTGCCTCAGAGGTAACCCCTTCTGCAGTAACTCCTCCGAAAACCACCTTTCCCATGTCTAAGCCCAACAGCC
>VXBO01014191.1:92668-143745 GCA_013400135.1 Rhinoptilus africanus
CTGTGCGGGAGCTGCCGGGACACTGGGCTCCTGCAGCGCGACCTGGCCTTGTCCCGGCGAGCGCCACTGGCGAGCTCAGGGAGGGCACCGAGAGAGGAAGCTCGCGCTGGCTCCGCGTGGGGCTCAGATGGGCCTCCAGGGCTCAGACGTGCTGCCAGAAGAGAGAAAGGTACCACCCCAACCCTGTGCAAGCCAAATTCCCAGCTGGCGTGGCAAAGAGAAGGTGGCCCGGGACTTACTCCACTGCAAATGAGCGCCGAGTCCTGGCTTCCCGCACGTGTGTGGAGTCCTCTCGCCAGTATGCCTTCACTGTGAACTCTAAACCATCCACAAGCTAGAGGAAATCACGAAGGCACAATTTGTGTCTGTAGGGGAACGGAGCTTTGTTCCCCGGCGTCCAAGGTAGCTGCAGAAGCCTTCCTGGGTGCTCCATCACCCGTCCATTTCACAGACGGGGAGCACGATGCCAAGACGGGCGCTCTGACCGGGTGGCTCGCCCAAGATCACCAGAAAGGCCAGGCTGTCGGCATCTCACCAGCATGGGCCACTTTGACTGATGGGCACAAGCAGACGAGAAGCGTAGAGTTATCCCCTTAAGGGTGAGAAGTATTAAGTTTTACATGCTGCAATGCAGAGGAAAACACAGTTGTGTATCCAGATCCCCTTTCCTTTGTAAGACATCAGGAGCGCAGGCACAGCCCACGGAAGGCGTCAGGGAGGTACTGCTGTTCGTTCAAGCAGGGCAACAGCATGGGCAGCGTTGGTCTGATCATACGCAAAGGCTGGTAACTACCAAAGAGAACACTCATTTTAAGTTAGTTTGACGCATGACTGCTTGGACACTAACATGGAAATGCCGCCTTTGCAGCTTCACATCCCTGCAGTTTCATGTTTTCCTTCACGTCTCTCCATAAGAGAAGTGGCGTCTATTGTCCTTGGTGGATGTGGAGGGGGGAGAGGGAAACCCAAACCACCAACATGCCGTTGGTTTCTGCCCTTTCCCCACTTTACACCATCAGCAAGTCTAGCAGAAGCAGAGCAGGAAGGCGGGATTTGGTTTTCCTCCTGCTTTTTGGTCATATGGATTTCTGACCTGCTTGTCATTTCAGGGAAGCTCAGCAGGGCATGAGGTTTTCCTTCCTAGTGTGGGTGTTCTGTGGCTTGCGTGGAGCTACAGCAGCAGCAACAAGGGCTATTTTTAGCCTAAAGTAGGCCAGGCACTTCCCGAAGACATATTAATAAAGAGGAACATTTGGGAACAAAACAAGCAAACAAAAGAGAAAACAAACTGAAAAATGTAAACAAGAATCATCTTTTACCAGAAGCACTTGCTAAGTAGTAAACATGTAGAAATTGCATCCTGCATCTCAGGGGCACGACCCCACCCCACAAAAACCAAAGAAATGCAACCTCTCAACAGAACGTGTTGCCTTCAGAACAACCAGAGTACTTTGGTTTAGCGCCATACACCTGGACTGGGATTTTTAGAGATGCCCAATTCAGCAGTTTTCAGTATGCATCCGTTTCCAAGAAAAAGCATACCTAGCCCTGTAATTTAAATAGATACTAACCTCGTTCTTAGAGTTAGGTACACGTCCACATTTTGAATCAGAGTGTAGCTGGTACCTGAAGTGCGTTGAAACTGGTTTCCCAGCGTGGTGGGAGAATACCTGCCCCCATTTGTTAGTGAAATCCTGGGGGCGAGGCGCTTCTCCCTATGAGCAGCTCTCTACAGTACACAGAAAAAAAGGTAAGGATAGGTACCATAGGAGAAAGACTCGTTTTTGTACTGCTAAAAGCAACACATTTTAGTTTTCAATCAATGAGAATTCAGTGGGGGGCATGGCTATCTGTCATGTCTCCCATTTAGTATCGGAATTGTAAGAATAAATTGCAATAATTCAGCAGTCTGTAAGTCTTCACAGGAGAATGAGTGTAACGACATTCACCACAAACACGTGTCCTTCCCACATGGATTCACATAGCTTGTTTTTCCTGGGATTTTTTTTTAGCTCCTGGTAGTAGTTTCTCCTCTATCCAGAAGAAGTGCTAATAAGACCTCTCATGTTCTGACTCTCCTTAAAGCGTGAGTCATTCCCTTGAAGCCTGTTACGAGACACGTTCAGTGCTGTTTGCTTGCCTGGGTGTTTGGATGGATTTAAGCCAGAAACAATCTGTGTCACCATAAGCCTTTAAGAGCTGAAGCTCCTGTAGCACAACATGTAGGTTGGAAGCAGTTGGCCCTTTGTACACAGGATCATGATGAAACTGTGTGTCTCTATCAGGAGAGATATGGCTACTGAAGTCCTACAATCATATGGTATTCCACCATGTCTTAGTAGGATGCTCCGAGTGGCAACAAAAGCGTTTGCTATATTTAGCATGCATTTGCTTGTTGCTAATTTCATGAGATGACCTCCTCAACAAGAAGAAAGAATCAGCATTTTTTGCCTTATTCCTCTAATTCATAAACACCTCTTTGATGCCCGCATCTGACATTTTTCCATACCAGTATGCAAAACCAGAAGGTTTCAGATGAAGTCACGTCAGAATTTAGTGCATAAGAATTCAACACAAGGCCTGGCTGTTATCATCTGACAATAGACTTGCCCCAATAGCCTCTTTGGTGTGCAAAAGGATAGACTTTCTGCAAAGATTTTTGAATCCAGGTAGACTTTTTAAGTGTTTCACTGCTCAGAACAGCTGCATCTAATTCGTGCTTATCTGTACACGGAGCAAGAAGATGACAACGTACAAAGGCACAGACCAAACTGCATCTGTGGGATCTGTGCATAAGGCATGGAGATGCAAAGTTTGCAACCAATGCAGAAAAAAAATAATTTTAGGACTTACTTGGGGATGTTTGTTGAGCCGAGTACATTCTGTCGAAGAACACTGCACTTAATCATCTTTAGTAAGTGCTTGTCAGGCAGCAGTGATGGTTTACCAGTCCTGGGTCTGCCTGAAGCAGTTTGGGCTACAGCTCTGCAAAGCACCCAAAGGTAACCAGGTGCCTGCTGGTGGCAGGTCAGGCAGGAGTTTGTTAAATAATTCATCAGTCGGGTGTCACTCTGGAGAGCTGGGGCTGGCTGCCACAGAGCTGCTGGTGAATTCAAGTTTGGGAGATTCCTTTCCACTCTGCTTTATTTACTCCTGCCACCTTGAAATGACACCACACACCCCTCCTCGCTAGCTAGAGCCAAAGCGCACCGACGGTTCCGGCCTCAGCTGCTCCTGGCTGAGCGCTCAGCGCGCTTGTTTGTCAGCGTCAGTCGTCAGTCTCAAGAGCAGGGCACTGTCTTAAAATCCAGATTTACACAGCTTCCTTAGATCACAGATTGAAAACTCAGTTTATCTAAGATCTGAGGGGGCCTTAGCAGGCCACTGTCGCATCCAAGAACTCCTCGAAGGGGCGGGAAGGAGACAGCATCCCTGCCCCGAGGCGAAGCCCCACACCAGGCACTGGCTGCCCTGCAGAAGTGCCACAAGCCCACCTTCCCGGCAGTTAGCCCGAGAGGCTTCCAGCTTGGCTGGGTGACACCTTTGGTGTGTGACAAATATGCAGGAGCCAAGCAGGGGCCCAACCGAGCCTCTCATGACTAGTTATGAGTGATCCGTCGAATGGACAAAGCCCTGAAATAGGTCAGGACCGCTCTTTGATGGCCTTTGTCTGAAGAACAAGCTCTCAACCACTACGGTCCTTGTGGTGGTGTGCTGCGTGGGCAGAAGACCTGGGGGGGAGAACAGAAAGTAGCAGACAGGCAGCAAGGATTTCCTCTCGCTCTTCGCAGCCTAGGCACTGCATAACTAATTAGTGGCAGGAAAACGCACCATCTGTTTTGCCAAAGTAAGATAACATTATTCCACTTCAGCTTCAGGGGAGACCAGTTTCATAAAGGATGCCATACCCAAACCCTCATGTGAGATGGACACTTCTGGCCACAGGGAGGGAGGGATGATGGAAGCTGCTATTCCTCATGAAACACTCAGTGGGCTAAATGTAAAGGTCAGTTTCCTACCTGAGAACAAAGGATTCGAGCACAAAGCACAAGTTAAAGCCCACAGAGAGGGGAGAGACCAGTTTCCAACATGTCACGTTGCCACTACAGGTATGAGAATCTTTTAGCTGCCAGTGACGCATAAGAAGTCTTCACCATGGAGAAGATTCATGGGGAATGGGAATAAAAGTCTGGCAGGAGGGATGCGAATACAATGAGTAACGCACCCCGCAACACAGAGAATAATCCAAACTATTCACTCTTTAGGAGTGGGGAACCAGCTGCCTGCTTTCCAACATCAGATTCATGCTTTCTAGCATAAAAGCCTCTGTATGTGTACACACAACACACACACACAAGGCTGCTGATAGAGTGGGATACACCTGACTTTGGGAAAATCATCTCAAAGCTTCATGATAGCAATGACACTTGCACAATGAAGTGTTCTGGCAGGCGAGCTCAAGATGGGTGGGTGTGGGCAGGTACTATGCTTCAGCGGTAGCTTAGAGAGCTGTTTCCTCAGCACACGGTGTACATCATTTTCTTCAAGCTTCCTGAACATCATCCATTGTACTAAAAAGCAGTGAATTTAACAGCCTAAATGAGAGAAATTCTGCTAGACCTAGTGCCCTGAACAGTTGGCTGGGCAGAAGAGAAGCCTTACAGGCTCTTCATATTCTTAGTCATGAGCATTTAGGGAGGTTCAAACAAGCGAAAATGTAACATCTCCACAGAAGAGAAGAGGCATTAGCAAAATAAGCAAATTTATGCTTTCGGAACAACCCTATCCAATCTGTGGAGACTGCATCTTCAGCCTAGCCCACAGGTAAGTGAATGAGTCTGCGTAGCATGCAGCTCTTTGGTCTCCAGTCCAGTGTTCAGATTTCAGAAATTAGCTCTGTAAAAGCTTCAAGGTCTGGTCGAGCCCTTTTAAAAATTTCTTAAGTAGGAGTCAGTCTCAAGGCAGAAGCAAGACTCAACAAATGAGAGCCCTCCTAATTTTTACTGTGAGTAGCTTTGCTTTGCAGTGGCTCAGATTTGCCTGAGTTTCAGACCTCAGGAACAGGAGAGGTTGCCCTACACGAAGATGTACCAGTTTAGCTAAATTGGTAACCCTGATATTTATATTTTTTCATATTAACTCACAGTAATTTAGCTTGCCTGTCCTATTTTGCTGAATTGGACTTTAGCTCCTAGTTTCTAACCAAGCTGTGCAAGATTTTCCCCAGTGTATCTTCTCACATTTTCAGTTTACATTCTTTTTTTTTTTTTCATTCTTGTACAAATGTGTTGAACTGCATTTTCTTTTCAGGTAAAATTCCTACTCATCAGGATTCTGTTTTAACATTCAAAGCTAGCCATTCCCTTTCCATCTATTTTGCTTGATTTTGAATGCTGCTTTGAAAAGCGTATTCCGTTTTTGAAGGTTGAACAGCCTCCGTGACAAAATGTCGCCGACTACTTTTGATGAATCACTGAAATTTCAAAACACAGGACCGCAATCTTGCGGCCTACACAAGGTGCAGTTGGTACTTTGGTGTTTGGCATTTGGCTGGATGCATTCATGCTGCAATGGCGTCTTAAGTTAAAGTCCAGCAGCGCTCACAAGTCAAGCAAGTTTTCATGAAATCCATCGGTGCATGCCTGGACCTCTTCATCCTAGATGGAAAGCACAAGCAACAGCTCTTCTAAGGGCGTTTTAGTCTCAACTCCAAGGATGAGCATTTGAGCGCGGTTACTGAGCTATTTAGCCTCATGCTCCAAGAACCCCAGTAAAAGCCACTGTTAGGGCTGCAGGCAAATGACAAGAGCACTGTCTGGGCTCCGGCCTGAGGTTAACCAAACTGAACGGGACATGGAAAAATGTTGGACACGGCACGAGAAAGCTGTTGGACATAACAAATGGCAGTGTGAGACGCTGACAGCAGTTGCAGATGATGCCATGAGGCACTGATGGCCACATCTCGCAGGCGGCTAAGGGGGAGTTGTGCGAGACATGGTCAGACTCCACAGGTAACTGTGGGGAGAGCTAAGGACCTTTTGGCAAGTACAGTGTTGAAAAGCTACCAGACCCAGGTGACTGCGTTGTGCATATCACATCAAACAAAGATTACAGTACCAGAAATGCCATATTTGGTGTCTGTGGGGAAAAAGTAATTTGAGGCAGGCTGTTGGTTTGGGAGGTGGCTGAGGTGGACATAGGGAGGTACGAGGGTGGTGAAATGGAGAGTTCAGGAATGGCAAAAGGGATGGTAAGGTCTGCAGACGGTGTGCGTGGGGCTGTCTGGAGGCAGCCGTGAGGCAGCCCTGCACTCAGGCACGGCAGCTGGAGCAAGACAGTGAGTAAAGCCCATAGCGGGGCCTTCCCCTCAGCCTCAGGAGGCTGGGAGCAGTTCGCCTCTCCGCCTGGATGGACCAGATGGAGCACCCTTGTAACACCATCCGGGCCCCATTCCAGGTCAGCCGATTGCTCCCTGTCAGAGCTCCCACACGCCTGTCCTTCCTCTGATCTCTGATCCTGCTCCAGGGAAGGATCAAGAGATCTGCACCTCTGCCATCCCATCATCCGTGCCCTTGCCTCCCAACCCATTTTCAGCGCCTGCTGTTTCATGGTTCCAGGTCCAAGCTGTCTGTCTTTTGCGGCAATGATGAAGCACGGAAGGTCCAAAAGCAACTTTGGAAAGCCTGACCTGCCAATGTTAGGGTCGCAAACAGTTATTAGATGTATCAAACAGTGTCTATTACTCTTCTTTTTCTCCAGTGTAGGAGTAATTTTAAAAGCCCTTTAGCAAGGAAATAACTTGCCACCAGTTTAAAATGAGTTGCCTTCATACCAGCCAAGGGCTCGATCTCCCCCTGCCCACTCCACCTCTACCTGCACAGGAGCTTCCCCCTCTGTGCTCATCTGCTGCCTCATGACTCCATAGCAGAGCTCAAAAGTGAGTGTGATGCCTCCGAGCACCAAGTTTTAATTCAGATCAAATGCCAAGGTGAATTTCTTTGTTTCCGTGTGCTCAGCCTAACAACCAGATTAGCATGCAATAATACAGTGCCTGAAGTTTCAAAGTAATTTCAAGTTTGCAGGACAGCTCTCGAGAAAGCAGGTTACTAAGAAGGGTTGTAATTATGGAGTTGAATTACACTGTCATCTGCCATTTTTTTGTTAAGGCCAACTAGACGGTGTGCAGCGGCTGAGAATCAGGTGCAGAAGTCATAATGATAATTTTGGTCAGTCAGAAACCCGCACCCTGAACTAATGTGGCAGTCCGATAAATGTCGAAAAAGTTGTGTGATTTGGTGGGGAAATGTGGCATCACACACATAAGACCCTTCAGGGTAACTGCTTCATTTTACAAGGCTTGATATTAACCTCCCCGTTCTTCTGGCAAAGTAGATTTTCCACCAGGCATGAGGACTGGAGCTCCAGGAAGGCTGCTTGTGAAGTTGGCGGGTTTAACATCTGGAAATGCCGCCTGGAACAATACCTTCTTTGGAAGGTACTATTTGAGAATGACCTCATTCTGACAGAGAGTTCTCATCGCAACAGGAGAGCAGAAAAGCCACCCTCGGCGCTTCCTTCCCACTTCAAGAAATTAGCTATGAGTGACGACCGAACTGCAACCAGCTTTTTTTTAGAAAAAACAACCCAAACCCAACAAACATTACACGGAAGAAAAGTGCCAGGAGTTCCTGCAGACTATTCCAGGTTTACTGCCCATTGCATTGCTATCCGCCGCTGTGACACCTAGGTCTGGGAGGACTGCAGTCCAAATCTTGCACTGTAAGAGCACCAGCCGGCTGCACAGTCCCTCCAGCTCTACAGCCCGTCCTGCTCAGACTTAGGGGCAGGTGCCTGGGTATTTCCTGGACAAGCACAGCAGTGTACGGGGTCCTGACAGCACAGGGTTCCCACCAGACTGACCACACCAGTGTCTGGAAATAGCTGTGATAACTGTGAAAGTGTCTTACTGGAAATCTGCAGTTTCTGCTTTCTCTCCTTTCAAAGAAAATTGTACGTCTTTGGTGGAAAAAAGAAATAAGATTTAGTCTGGTTTTTGCAGTATTTAATTTTCTGCAGAAAAGAAAGACAATAGAAGGCACTGTGTCAAAAGAATGATGACTGCTTTTGTTAATCAGAGACAGGAAATGAGGAAAGTTGGTGACTTTTGACTCTGACCTGATTCAGTAGCTCTTATTAAGTACAGGATTTGCACTTGACCTTCTCTCCTTTTGAGGAAAAAGTGGACCACTCCAGCTCAGCAGTCAGGGGTTGCAGGCCACCCTCAACAACACTGTGATGATCAATCATGGAATCGTAGAATCGTGGAGTCACACAATCAAAACCGTTTGTGTTGGAAGGGACATCTAGTCCACGCTCCCTGCAATGAGCAGGGACATCTTCAACTACATCAGGTTGCTCAGAGCCGCATCCAACCTGACCTTAATGTTTCCACGGATGGGACATCTACCACCTCTCTGGGCAACCCAGGCCACTGTTTCACCACCCTCATCATAAAAAAATTCTTCCTTATATCTAGTCTAAATCTACCCTCTTTTAGTTTAAAACCATTACCCCTTGTCCTGTTGCAACAGGCCATACCAAAAAGTCTGTCCCCAGCTCTCTTACACGCCCCCTTTAAGTATCGAAATGCCAGAATCAGGTCTCGCCAGATCCTTCTCTTCTCCAGGCTGAACAACCCCAACTCTCTCAGCCTGTCCTCATAGCAGAGGTGCTCCAGCCCTCGGATCATCATCTAGGCCCTCCTCTGGACCCAGTCCAACAGGTCCATGTATTTCCATGAATGGAGTCTTAAAAAAAAACCCTGGAAGTTTTTATATATTCATACCACTTGTATAGAGGTGACAAGCCATCGCCAGCCAAATCAAAGTGCAGGCAGAGTAAGAAATGCCATTGCAGCTACAGAGCACTTTGGATGGCACCACCACCAAGACACTGCCCTCTGGAAGTGGCTAAGGCAGTCGAAGTGTCAAGAAGAGGGTAAATGGTAAAGACTTGGCAGATAGGCTTAGCTATCAGCCAACAGAGAAGGTGCATTTCATAGGAGACGCAAGGTACAAACATGAAGCAGGAAAGACTTTCCTCCTGTGAGAACAGCTTCACACGTAAGGCCTCTCGAGGTTTTGTGTGATGCCTTTGATTGTACGGTGGCTTGCCAGGGTGTTCATTTAAGAACAAGGAGGATACACCACTGACTTGATTAGAGAGACTTTCAGGGGTGTTTCCAAAGTGTGACCAGACTTCTCTGCCTTATTCGTTCCAGAATTTCATTAACTGAAGAGGGTCATCCTCAGTGTTTGGAAGGAAAGAGAAACAAAGAGAATTTGGCTCCATTGAAGTTTGTTTCCTCAGCTAGAAAATGCTTCCTCTGTGAAAAATATAGCAACTGTGTACTGTCCCTGCCACTTCTCTTTGATGAGTGTTGGGAGAGAAGACACAGGAGGGAGGGTGGAGAAGAATCTACACATTTTTAGTCACCACCTTTTGCCCTGCTTGGTTTAATACAAGATACAGGAGCACCAAGTACCACAGAACAGGATTTTTATCAGGTACAAACACTTTCACTTTGAGTTGACTTAATTAGATTTACAATACCTAGAAGAGTTTAGAAATCTTAAAAAACATGTTTAGTTTATGTAATTATCATACACACGTGATTGCTTTCTCCGTTCTCAAGAGGATCGTGCTTAGCTCTCCAGACACCAGATGCTACATACTTCCATTTCACAGGCAGGTAGAAGTCATTTCCAGATCAACCATTATTGTGCCAGAGGCACAACCTGGCCCAGAGGAACTGTTTCCCTCTACGCGGGCAGATGTGTCACAGGGGTGTGTAGAATCTCCTGTGACTGCTCGAGACACAACACAAGCAGGGTCCTACAGACCTGTCTCACGTAGGGGCGATTCATCCTTGACAATCGGAAATTTAACCCACCCTACCCAACAGTGTGAGCAGAGCAGCTGTTTCCTAACTTTGATTCTTACGGCAGTTTCAGGATACACCCCAAAACCAGATACCTCAGTGCTTCATAATACCCCAGGGTTTTAAAAGGAAGTGTCTTCTTTAGGTGGTTGCAATCCGATTGGTCTGTGGCTGTTCCAGAGACCCTGGCCATGAGCAGATACCTCACGACTGTAGGAATCAGAGATACCAGAATCGGCAGAGGACTTGAGATTATCAGATCAAAGGATCAACACAAGCCCCAGAGCTGCTAGGTTGTTTCCATGTGCATCTCTGCCATCGAAACCCACGGTCCAATCAATTCCTGGGTTTAGGTTTCAAGCCTTGAAAAGCCTGGAGCTCTTTGGCAGTTTCTGACTGGGACAGGGAAGCCAGGGCCTTGGAAGCGTGGAAAGGAAATAGCAGCGTGTCAAAGAGACACAGGAGTGGTCTTCCTGGGCAGTATCAAGGGGGTTAAAGATTTAAGTAGTTCATTTTGGTCCTAAATCTGTTGCTCTCCTAAAATTGAATGGATACAAAATGTCAATTAAAAAAAAAAAAGGGGAAACAGAATGAAAAAAGTCAAGTTAATACACACGGTGTCTGTGGAGTAGTGGCTCCTCAGACAGAGGTTCCCAGAAGCGGGGCTTGCTATGAAAGAGCAGTACAACCCAGCTTGTGTCATGACAAGTTCAATTCACATAGCTCCTCCAGGATGAGAACAATTTAGAAGTGATGAATATAAAGAATTTGGATACTGAGGTTGTTGCGTAGCTTCCTAGGCCAAGTAATGATTGGGTTCATTCACCCGCTTTAGAGAGGTCCTGATTACTGATAAAAGAAGGGGAAATGAACAGAGACGTAAGGAGAGAGAAAACGCAAAGGATTAACTGTTAAGGGAGCAGGCAGAGTAGAAGCATCTCCATCCTTTTTGTCCATCCCAGACCTTACTGAAGAGCAAAGCTGAGCTTTTACCATGAGTCAGAGCAGCCCTGCATTGGTACAAGCAGCAGGAGCTTCCTGGACGTCAGGCAGCTCACTGGCTCCTGGCGATTTTCTCGAGCTCTTCTCCTGCGTAACTGCAAGGTCTCCTCGGAGAGCCAAAGGACTGCCCAACACCTGCCTTGTTAGAACGAGGAGTGGATGAGGATGGAAAGGTGGCAGGCAATAACACACCCCCTGGGCTGCTTCAGGACCGGTGCTGCAGATTCCCTCCTAGGGCAGCGTTAACTCCTACCACTGGGATGAGTCCCCAGCACTGGCTTGAGCGACCAATTAGTTCTGGAAGACGAGATGAGCCCTAGTGCAGAGACTGCCCTCAGCCCAGTTCCCCTTCTCTAACTCCATCTGTCCCCTTGTGCCAGCACCATCAGGGACCTCCGTGCTAAAGAGGACCAAGGCATTTCCATGCCACGTCTTCACCTCTCCGTGAGCTTTCAGACATACGTTAGGCTGAATCCAAAATTAAAATTCATCTTTGTTTAACCAAACATGGGAACTGGGAGCGGCAGAAGCCCACGCTCCACTTGCTTTAGAAGTGTGAAGACCGGCAGCTATTGCAGGAGACTCCGGCTCCAGCTAACCTGTGGCGTTGTCTCCCAGAAAAGACGAAGGGATGCCTCTGCCTCCAGCAGAGTAGAAGAAAACTTGAACCATGGCCGTAGACATGAATGCCTTAATAGCAAACTGGCAACTGTTTAATGAATGAGATGTTTCTACCATCCACCTTCGTGGTAATCGTGTCCCAGTGTGATACCCACCCACCACCTTCTTCTGAAGTTGAAGGAGATGCCGGGAAAGAAAGGTCCATTGCAGTAGTTTCCTGCTAGCAAAGGAAAGTGAGTATCACCAGCATGGTCACACCGTAATTTTATTAAATGGAATGAATATTGTGATCATCTGACTCGAGGCTATTAGAGGAGGGTAAACAGGATTGCACCTGTATTATTTTGTCCCCAGGAATATCCTGTCACCTCTTAGAACTGATTTCACTCGGAAGGGATAAGAATGGTCTTCCTGTCCCCCTGCCCTTAATGATTGTCAGCTCAAGGTGAGACACTGAGCACAATGGAGCAGCCAAATTGGGTCTGTAATGAATGCCAGAGACTTTTTCACTATAAAAATGCACTATTGTGCAACAATCAGACCTGTCAGTCATGCCCCGTGTTTATGCGCTTCTCCAGAACACTTGCCAGGCTCCACTGCTTTCCAGGTAGTACTTGTCCTGCATTAACTTTTGAGAGGGAAGTAAAGAATTTGGTTTCTACCAGTGGTTGAAAATAAGGCAAAGGCATGAATCTGGACTTGGAGTGCTTTCTACGCCTGCTTCTCTTCAGACTTCCCGAGTTTGTATTTGTTGACACTCCCCACAAAATACAGTTGTTTGCAAGATTCAAATTTAGAATTTGTTAAAAATGCAAGGAATTTATTTTATTTATTTATTTCACACAAATCAGGTGTGGGAGGATTGGCATTTCAGTGGTTTTAAGAGAAAAAAGATGTTTTTTTCCAAGTTGGTGGGATCGATGTTTTTTTCTGCCTTCCAGCAGATGACCTTAGTTCACACCTACCTGAACAGAAATGGAATCTGAATCACAGCAAAGGCTTCCTTTTCTTTGTAAACTCTTAAGCTGTGACTATTTAAAAAGTGAGGGTTTTGTAACCCCTCCCTTTATTTTTAAGTTTAGGTAGCTCAAATACTACTTGAAATTGCTGAGTATGGAAAGATGCTTTGGAGAAAACAAAATTGTCAATATATCGTCCGTTTGCACTGGGCATGTAAGTCGAATGGCAAAAGCAGATGCAGACTGTAAGGACCCACTTGTTAAAGGGAAATCAAATGCTAAGAAGAGTTCAAACAAAGCCCATATCTGAATTCTTATTACTTATGGGTATGCAACTTAATCTGTGCAGGCAAGACAGGTTTGCCGTAAACCTGCGCTCAAAGACTCACAGAGGACTGTTTTCTCCCTCATCCTGCTCTTCCTTCCCCAACACCCTCAACGGGGATTCAACCTAAATGGGTCACGAATTGACTAACTTTGATGTAAATGGTAAACACTTCATCTCCTCCTCTACAAAGCCTGTTGGTTAATATTTATAGAGATTGAGGAATATTAAGTTCTCTGAGAAGGAGCATACATATTCCCACAAATACAGGGGAGGGATGGAGGGAAAGAGATTGTCAAAGTTTACAAAGACATCCTATCATGAAGAGCCTTCTGAAGACATTAGGTGGTGAAGGAGCCAGTTATTTACAAAAGGAACTCAGCCATTTTAATGAACACATTTCATGAAAGTTTAATACTGTTTTCTGTTGTGCATCTTAAATCTCAGGCTCCTGAAACAAGGCGATCGCATGTGAATCTCCACTTCCCCTTTTAATCTAACATTGTTGTTAAAAGCATTAACCCTAACAGCTCAAAGGGAAAACAGAGAGCTTTCAGATGCGGAGCTTCACAACTTTTTACTTATGCAAGCTTCTTGATTTTAGAAAGTTTTGCTTCATCTTTGAAAGTGCTGACGTTGGACTTCTGTTGGAGCCCTAGCAGACAGGATAAATCATAAAGCCTATCTGAGTGCTGGGATTTGTTTTCTCCAAAAAAATAATGAATGAAGGACGCAGATAGAGAGTGTAATTGCTACGGTGGCTTAGCCTGGCACCAAGCAGATATCCGGCAGCAGGAGCTCTACCTTCACACAGGAGGAAAACGCTAAGTCTTTCATCCTTCATCTCACCCCCAGCCCTTCTCCACTCCACAGCCCTGTGGGCGTCCCCACATGCCTGACCTTTCTAGCCTGCTGTGCGCTGGAGCTTTTGGTATTACTCTTCACCTTTCCATTTTACCACTCTGTTCATGCACAGGGTTTGTTTTCCTCTGCTCTCTGTCATTCGAAGAGGAGACGTTATTCCCCCTAGTACTCTGCCTGCCACATCTTACTGCCTCATGCCCCACCATACCCTGGCTGGAGTAATTTGTGCTTCATCATCGTGGAGGATTTTCATATTCTTTCCCCTGCCAAATTACTCTTTTCCCTTTCTCATCACCTTTGGTCTCAGCCCTCCTCACTTGTGCAGATGGAGATGGGGAGGAGGTGTATGATTAGACACGAATGCGACAGCATATACATTTGCCACTTGGTGAGGTGTGCCATGGACGTGTGCCTTAGTGCACAGGCTGTTCTCCATGGCAGCTGCTGAGTACAAGCCTTGGATTATCGGTACCACAGGCTGCTCTGAAGGATATTAGTAAACACTGAAATGGCAGTAAAAGGACTTTGAGGTGTGGGAAGGTAAAAGTCATCCAACTGATACATTTAGTTCAGTTCCTTGCTTTGCCATCAGTGTCACGTGCTCTTTTTCTGAGTATTTTGTGTCTCCGGCCCAGCATGACTTTAACCTATGTGCCCTCAAGGGTAAGCGGGTTCGTGAATTGCAAGGTGGAAGACAAGCTCAGGATCCATTAAGGAGAAAAGGAGGCTGAACCTGGGTTTCCTCACATCTTGGGATACCCCTAAGATCCTAGAGTATAAGGTTGGAAAGATGGAGGTACAGGTACTATGTCGTGCTTTATTTTGAGAGAAATCCCTTGTCTCGGCTTTTTCATACATGTCATCACCCTTACGGCCGAACTGCCTTTCTGTTGTAGATTGGATGTGTATGATTTGCTGAATGGACATTTTCTTATACATTTGCCTTTTTACGCTTCCATAATTAATTTGTTGCCACAGGCAAGAGTGAATGGGGACAGGTTTTGAAAGTTTGGCACTTAGCTTGGACCTCGCAAGCTACCTGAAAATATGCACCGTATGAAATTCCTGAGAAGTCCCTCTGAATTAGAGTTAACATGGCTGGAGTGGAACAAAAATTTCACCCCCTTTTTGTTCCTAAGCATATGCCTCTTCCAGTCAGTGCTGATGAGTCTACTCAGGAAATGACATGATGATGACATGAATATGAATATTTCCATCCTCCTGTATAGGTTAAAGCAAAGATCTTTAGAATCGATTAGAGATTTTGTTTGCCAAGCATGAAACATTGTAAAGGGACTGATTTATTTTTCTTTTAATTGAAGAATAAAACACCGGCCTCTGGAAAACAAGGTTCTTGGAAGTCAGGAGACTGACATCATGAATGTCTTCTGAAAAAGGTGATCTGACCACACTAGCAATACCAGAGCTGGAATCTCCAGCTCTCTCTGTACCACACTATTTGTGTTGCTCTGCAGTTCACATGCACAGAGTCCATTTTTATTGACATTGCACAATATGTCAGTCAGCGAAAGAGATGGTTCTATAATTCCATCCCAGACAGACAGCTCCCTCATAAATGTATTTATGAAGTACTTTTATATGCAAATATTTATCTCTGCAGACAAACACAAAGACAATGCCACGGTGCTTTAGCAGCTGCAGAGCAGATGAGAAGGGTGGTTTCCAGGACAGAAGATGCCAAGACGGAGAGAAAGGCAGGGGAACTTGTTTCCAGAGCTGTTTATTTTCTCTGATATGGCCCACTGTAAGGGAGAATGAAATCTAACTCTATGATTTGCCAGGATCTCAGGTTCACAGTAGCTCTAAGGCTACCATTGATCCAAGGTGGGTCTGCAAGTGTATAGTCAACCCTGCATAAGTAATTTTAGGATTGCTTAGGGCAGCACAGAAGATGACCAGTGCTCGCTTCATGGCTGTGTGAGGAATGGTACCTAGCAGATTACTAGGAGGCAGGAAAAGTGATAAATTATGTTGTGGTTTCCACAGCTGCAGGAGGAGAGCGAAGTGATCAGCTGTTTCTGGGTGAGAGTTGGGGTTGAGTTGTTGTAGGGGTACAGAGTTGGAAGCACACACTGCCAAACTGAAACAAACATCACTAACACAATTGGGTCTGCTCTTGCCAGGCTTCAGCTCTCCTACTCACAGTTTGCAGTCTGTACAAGCACTGCAGATATACTTCATGCAGCCCTAGAATTATTCCAAAGAGAAGGAAGAAATAGATGCCTTTTGGGGTTTATTTTCCCACTAGCTTGGAGCTGTGCTCCAAGAGCGAGAAGCAAGTGGTGAGTCATGAATGTGTCTTAAGAGAAGGGATATGGGAGAGTGGACTTAGGTGAGGAGAGGAGGGTGTGATTGCAGGAGTCATCTAAGTAGACAAACTTCTGTGAAGGTCTGAAGGAGCTGCCAGAAAATGGAGCTAGAAGTACGAGTGGAGTAGAGGGAAAGAAACCCTTTACCTGAAAGGGCGTGCAAAGTGCACACTTCGGCAGAGTCCTGCAGTAAAAGCTCTGTATGTTCGTGGCTGAGGGTGCACGAGTGCATAGAGCGGGGTATCGGTAGCCGTTGTGGGTAGCTGTGGTAAAAACTGCAATCACTGCAGAGGTGGAATTGCAAAGAGCATTAATGGTCTTCAGCACTGCAGGTCTCGTCAAATGTTCATGGCACTGTGGCCTCAAAAGTGTCAAAACCTCTGGTAACAGACATGGAAATCCTGGTCTGCTTACCCAAGGAAGCGTTGCACGGGCCACTGTATGGAGGACTTCGATTGTACCTTTACATGGTATTTTTCTGGTTTCTGAGCTGAGCACAACAGTAAGTTATGACTGACTGAACAACTGGATAGCTTATAAATGTCATTTACAACTACCATCCCTTTCTCGATCTCAGGACCAGTCATAAAGCGGACGGAGCTGATTGATGGCAGCTAAAGATTTGCCCGAGGAATTCAGCCCTGCTTCTGCCTTTCTATCGATCAGGCTTCAGAGGAAGGCTCAGAAACTGCAGACAGAGCACTGATGGATTGTTTGAAGCAGCAGTAGCTAACCTCAGCCCTATCATTATTAGCCCCTATTTTTTGTCAGTACAGCTGTAACTGGGGTTTATGTTTTCTAAGCTTCCCTTTGCTTTTAGACTAAAACTTACTCAAATTTTCATCATTTTTACTGATTTTCTTCTGTTTTTTATGCTCTGCATAAGAATAAGATAGATCCAGCGCTTAGCATTTGTGTCTTTTTTCACCTCCTGTTGATCTATTTATAGTTTTGCTTGTCAAGTTGCAGAAACACCAGTAACCTAAGACTTTTTGGGTGCTTTCTCTGACCCTTACCATTTTCTGTTAAGGAGTATTCATAGGTGAGCGATCAGATAGATATCCTGGACTACAGATTTATTAACACATATACATTTGGTTTCTCACTCTGTATGTTAGGATTAACTATTTTTTGGAAATGAGACAGAGAAGATGTATAGTAAATTTCTGGCGTCCTCATTTTAATGGCTACAGCTGAGTGGCATCCCTGTTACTACCATGGGAAAGAGATCATAGCATCGNCCTTGAGCTGGGGAACCCAAAACTGGACACAAGTGTTTGAGATATATTATTTGAACGATAGCACAAGAAAAGGTTCATTTGTTTTGATTTCCCAATTTCTAATAAAAAATAAGATCTGTCGTCTGGTCTGGCTCTTTTTGTCTGTAACAGCATCCGTAGAAGTGCATCCATGGAATCAGCTTGTCCGTGTAGCTCAAGCACGTGCCCAGGGGCGAGCCGGCAGCTTTACCGGCACAGAGTCAGTTTTGGATAGGAAGAGTTCATCCTCCCCCTGCTGAAGTCAGTGAATGACCTATCCCAAATTTAAAACTTGAAGTAGCAGCAGAAATGTCTGACAAGTGAGTTGCAGTGTGGGAAAAGACAGCGGAGCTCACACTACCTTTGTTTTCAGTGGGAAAATAACCATTTTGCTAAAACTGCGATTGCAGCACCTTCTCAACTTTATCCGCACACATCATTTTGCAGTTCATTTTGTGATCATTTGTCTATTCTACTTACCTGCCATTTTTCATCCGATATCCAGATTGTTCACTATTTTGAAAGGAAAATGCCCATGCCATCTGTCTGAGCAGCATTCGGCCTCAATGAGAACCTGTTTGAGCTGGGAATCCCACATCTAGCCAGTACTTGATCTTGAAGCCAGATGGGAAAAGGGCATTATCAATTAAGCCAGGGATGATACGTACATTTTGAATTAATGAATGTGCAGCTCTGACTTCCCTCAAGAGAACTTAGGGCAGGAGAGAGGTAAAGTGTAGGAGAAATCCGTCACAGATGTGACTTCTCCTGTGATGAGCTGGAAAGCATCATCATGTCCCAGTGCTCGGACCAAAGTGCTGCTGCAATCTCGCGCCTGTGCTTCATTAGTAAACATCAGGCCAACTCGAAACTTGTGCCAAAGAGGGACAACGTAAGTGCTAAACCCAGTGTCTTTTGACCAAGAACCATTCACTGGCTTCATAATGCGAGTTCCTAATTGCAGTAGGATTAGCCATGGCAAACCATGTGCACTGTAGGTGTAGGCAGTGCTAACGAGCACCGCCCCAATACCATGTGGCTGACAGTGTCATTTTGGGTGCTGGTGTGTCTGAGAGAAGGAAGCTGCTGATGTTGATGTGACTTTGTATCGCCCCAGCTGGACAACATGCACCCGTGATCAACCGATGACTCCGTTGGACTGTTTTCCCTGTAGCTGACCTTGCCCTGGCTAATGAGATGAACTGTGTGACTACTGATGTGAGCGCCCGTCTGGTGAAGGTTTTTTCTTTTCTCAGCTCTGGCTCAGTCCCTTGGAGGGTCAGAGTTGCAGAGGGTGGCGTGCGGACACAAGACTGTATGCAGAGCTCAGTGAAGTCAGTGGTGAGACACTCAGCCTCTTCGTGTCTTTTAGATCAACCTGTGAGCTCGACTTTGCTTTGCCCGAGATGCGCTTAGCCAGCTAAACCACCAGTGAAAGACTCCTCTGCCTGTAACACACATTTTACTCTCCACAAGAAGGGCATCCTGTGGTCCGACAGCAGACTCTGGTGTCGGCACATGCGATCTGGATGAGCCTGGTATTGAGAGATCAGATCTGACAGTCCCTTCTGCCTCAAAGCTCTGGAAGTGGGGTAACGAATTGTCGGTCTCTGTGGCTGCAGAGTCTGGCATGGCTCTGGTGGAGACACCAAGAAAGCTTCTGCCCAGGCTGACTGCTGCCCGCTGTCCTGGCTGCTGCCACAGCCCGTCTGGAGCCTCCTCACTAGAGATCTGGGGTGTTACTGGGATATGACTCACGCGATAGAAAAGGGCATCGGTATGTGTATTTATATTCATGGCACGATGTCTGCACTCTGAAGTCCGTCCTTCATTCATTTCCTAGAATAGCCAAACAGAGTTTTGTGTTGGTTTTGTTTCCCGTGTGGCAGAGCTTTGGGGACTTTCCAGGCAGTCCAGAGAGGACACAGAATAGGTGCTGTGGTCCTCTGAAGAGCCACTGCGCTGTCGTGGTAGAAGATCCTGACCGTGTTGGGAAGAGCAGAGCAACACCAGAGCTCCTGAAGCAGAAAGCTGGGTCCCAGCAGCTGGCAAAATCATCACCTCTTTCGGGTACCTCTTGTTTCAGGACAATGCCAGCAGCTTGTGCGCAAAGAGGTGAACCACCGGAGCAGTTGGTCCTTGTTGTTCCGGCTGCTGTGGCACCAGGTCAGCGGGACGTGACTTCCAGCTTCAATACAGGAGAGCTTTGCCTCGGACAAGGTAGCTAGTCATCCCTGAGCACCTTTTGGCTGCAGGAAAGCTGTGCGCTTCTAGGCTAAATATAGGTTTTATTTCAAGTACAGCCTGATGGAAATGTCATGTCTCTTGTGCCTTGGTTGTGTGACAGAAGTCACCCGGGATGCCCTGAGGGGTGAACTGGAGAAGCTGGTGTCTGGTGGGAAGGGGCTTGCGCTGAGTAAAAATCCCCTGTTGGGGTGAAGCAGGGACAGGTGTCTTTCTGAACGGCCCTAAGGGACTGGTTTATGTTGTCCCGTGGCAACGGAGAGAGGAACTGATAGCTTTTCCTTAACTGAAATTGCATTAGGAGAAACTATTTGAGATAAGATGTAATTACTCGTGGCTCTTTCTTTGCCCTGGTACAATGCCCTGTGTGTTGAACAGCTGTTGGAGAAAAGTTACTAAAGCTATTTGTTTATACTGCCAATTTGATGGATTCGTCATGTTTTATTTTATTTATTTATTTAATTTTTAGAGCATAAATGCAGAGGTCAACAAATATATCCCCCTCTGGGCAAAACACATAGAGTGAGGTTGACACAGAGGCTTGAAGGCTTCAGAATGGTATTCAGTGATGCTACAACCAAGAGCCATTTTCTGTTATTCAATATTGGTTGCATCTTCTGTAACTGTGCATCTTCTGTGCGTCTTCTGGGCCACTGTGTATGGAGAGAATGAAGCTCCGCTAGGATTGATCCTTCACAAACGGGACAAGGACTTCAGCACTTTACAAAAAAGCTGTGGAATACGACCATATTTTATTTTTGACTCTGTGATCACAGTTTTCTAGTACCGAGCAAAGCAAAAGGCACATTGCTACAGAACAAAGAATAAAGCATTTTGCTTATGTGTACATGGAAAGAGTTGTCAGAAATGCAAGAAAAGCTAGAAGTTATCAGGAATTTCAAGGGTTATGCTACAAAAGGCAAACCTGAAAACTCCTTAGTACTAATAGATGTAAAGTCTTGTGTGCACTTAGACGTGTGAATTGAATAGAAAATAGAATAGATGTCGGTGGCTCACCATTATAATTGAGTGCTTTTTTTTTTTTTTTTTGGTATTAAATACTTCTACGTGATGTGTTCAAAGTAAAAACAGAGTAAGCCAGGATCTCCAAAAAGACTTCATTGCTGTCAAAGGCTCAGGATCCCCAAAGAAGCTCCAGGATTTTCCAAGTGGAAGTTGCTTTGCAGGGAATGCTCTTAAACACTGGCTGGCAAGCCTTCACCCAAATATTGTACGTGAATTCCCTACACATTTGTTTCCTGAACACCAGTGGACTTTGTAAGGCACAAAGAAGCAATTAAAAATCTCTCTGTGATGTACTTATGCTTATCCAAACTAATCTCAAACTCATCTTGAATTTTACACTCTGCAGAGTGGCAAAAGCAAGCTATAAAAAGAAATAACAGCTCCAGACCAGGGGCTTCCCTTTCCTCAGATCTCACATTGTTAGAAGTGCGTTTAGGGAGGATGGGAGAGATCTATAGCCATTAACAGAACATTAAATTATCCCATTAGGCTAAAGTGTAGAAACGTGGCCTGTTACACTTCTATTTTTATTATGGCCATGCTTACGCCTGGAGGGATGATATGTGAGCTGCAGAAATACCAGCCTAGGAGCTGTAACAAATTATCCCAAAGAGGTGAGAAAGCTCTTAGTGACAGCTTCTTTGCTAAACAGGGGTTGGGCTCCCGTATGGATGTCAGCAGCGTAACTGCGCACTCGGAACAGGGCTGTTTTGGTGTTCTACAGCTGGCATTAGAAATGTCCCAAAATCATCTTATCAAGGCTGCTATTTGTGTTCAGTGTTGATCTTAATAGCGCCCAATGCTCCTCTCTGCTGCCATTCATGAAGAAATCACAAAAGGACAGCAGCACACCTACTGCCTCCTGCCAAGATGCAAAGGCACAAAACGTTGGCATCAGCCGTGCGTGGCAGGATAAATGCCTCCCATTAGTCCTAATGCGAAGAGAAAAGGGGACTCCTCAAGCTTTCTAGGCCACCCGCGTGCCCAGTTCCCTTTGCTAGTAAGGGAAGGAAGAGTATTCGAATGCTTTGCTTGTCACTGAAACCTGAACAAATATGAGTTTCAACCTTAAAAGGCCCGTCTGAATGTCTCCCAATTATACTGCAGCAATCTATCTGATTAATTGCTGTTATTCCATGTCGCTTGTCTTTTTTGTAAAGACAGGACACAGCTTTTTCATCCTCCATACTTCTGAAGCGCTGCTTTTCAAGGATCTCATCTTAAAAGAAATTGTTTGGAAAAATTAAACCGTCCCAAAGCTATTAGTCAATACAATTTATTCTGTAAGCACTGCACCAGTATCGCTTACTCTGGTCTGGCTTCCGTTGTTGTTACTGAGGTACACTTGTTCTCGGGAAAAGTAAAAGCATTTCTGCAGGTGGAGACAGCTTGTGTTTTACTGGGAGCATTAAAGCGGGACCTAAAGGCTCCGAGCAGAACTCATGGCCCTGGCTTCTTCTGATCTGCGTTGTTCGGTGTAGAGTGGGAAATGTTTTTTCTGGCTTATGAAAATTGCTGAGAGGACAAATACTTTGCCCTGTTCTGCAGCAGGTTGTAATTGAGTTATTTGTCATTCCCGTTACAAAATGTCCGATTTTTTCATTTGGACCAGGCACTGATTTCCAGAAATTGATTCTTTGTATACATTTCTCTGCTGTGTTAAAGGCAAGGTCAGTACATGGAAATTATTCCTCACAAAGGTACTCTCCCACAGCAATCCTGTCATAGATCAGCCTCCTTTTTGATAGGTGAATCAGGCAGATCCCTGTGAGTATCTCATCTAAATGGATTCTCTGCAGCCCCTCAATGCTATCTGATGCATCCTTGGTGTGATCGCTCCACTTTTTTCTACCAAGTTTTTCATTAAAGCACAGATACTCGGAGAGCAGCGCTCAAAGCTGATCTCAGAGTGTCTTGTGCAGGGACCAGTGCACCCTGTGCCCTGTGGGACACAGGGACCCATCCCATCAAGTAAATCACTCCACATCTGTCTTCTGGCAGGAGGTGGTGGGGGTGCCACAGCCATGGAAGAAAGCAGAGGCTAGGAAGATGCGTGGTGTGATCTGCTCATCCCAGTGGATTGTAAGCCTGAAAACTTCTGCCTGANAGGACAGACCCCATAACGTGGGTATGGATACATAACAAAGGTGGTGAGACAACTTACCATCCTGAAATAAAATGGGGAAATACATTCTCAGAATGAGAGTGCCCATGAGTCAGCTGAAGAATACCCTGGGGTCTACGTAGAGAGCAGGAGTCAGCCCAGCCATGCAGCACCTTGCAGGAACACAGCAGTTGACTTCCTTCCAGATCAATTTTAACTTTGTAATGTCTATGGCCACACCAGCTTTGAGAATCTCCCTGAGGAAACACGTCCTGCAGATGAGCCTCTGAAGGAGCAGGTGGAAAGAACAGATCTCCGGCCATAACCTCAAATTCAGCCAAATTCTTTTAATCAGAATGGGCTCTTTCAGTGCCAAGCTTTTAAAAACTCTGGGCACGCTGCAGTCATTGAGATGAACGCTGTGAAGTGAGGTTCACAGAAAACTGTGCTGGGTTTGGACCCTGCTCCTTCTGCCATGACAAGGACCAAGGAGTGGTGGTGGCAGCTCCGGGTGGAGGCAGTCTGCGTGTTCCTCTCCTTGTCTCAACCAACGACTGCGCCTGTACTCGTGGTGAATGTTAAACACACACTTCCCCACACTTGCTTCCTGAAAACATAAATTCTGCAAACTGCAGCATAAGCATTCTCCCGACTTCTCCTGATAATTGGTTTAATGGATACTAAGAGCTGGAGAAGCAACGGTAGCCTGCGCAGTTTATTGCTATAGCTAATTACAGAGAGCGCACACGTGCAGCATGTTACCAAGAAAGAAGCATATACAAGTGCACACATGTACAAAGCATCCCTAAATCCTCCGTCAAATGAGAGCTCCGAATGAGATTTCCTGAAGTACTTCTAAGCCAAGCCTTTGAAAAAGCTATCCAATCTTAATATGGTCAGTATCCTCACAGAGTAACCTTTTGTGGCCACCTTAAAAGTACTTGGCTAGGTGTCAGCACTGATTTTTAAGTGCTCTGAACATTTTGAGCCACAAAGTCTGAAACCCTTTAAACAAGCTGCAAACGTAATATTCTAATTGATCCCTGTAGGAAAGAGGGGAATTTCACCAACCTGGTAAAGGAGAACCAGCCTTAGTTATGTCAATCAGAAATGACTTGTCTCTTTTGCTCCTTGCTTGGGGCACAGCATCTGTTTCCCAAGGTTGCCGAGCCGACCGCCTTCCACTGAAAATGATGAAACCAAAGTCATGGGCAAATACCCACTTCATCCTGCTGCATCTTTTGACCACAGCCTGATGTTCTTCAATTAGCTTTCAAATTAAACGTTTGCCTCCCCAATACCAACAGTTCTACAACATGTAGAATTAGGCAAATGAATTAGTCAAATTAGCAACAGGCAAAAACCATCGCGCTAAGAAGTAGAAGCCATTTATGGGCCAGATCCAAAGCTCCATTATCTCAATTACTGCCTTAGCATTTCCTTCAGCGTGCCTCAGTCACTCCAGTGTTTCTTTTAGGACCAGTTTCCCCCCTGGCCTTTGGTGCTGCCTCGCCGGCTCCGCAGCTGGCAGAAAGGAGGGTCCCAGCCCCGGGGAGACCACGCTGAACATTTCCAAGGGAGCGGCAGGAGGTTTTCCTCCCTGCCCGCAGATGAACCCGCAGGAGAAGACACCCTTGGGAAGGCAATTGGTGCAGGGACAGGGAGGTGGCCGTTGCTGGTGTCCGCGGGTGGCTTCCCTGCCACATTCTGCTGGCCCCACTGGGGCGAGGGGACCTGGGAAGCCCCTTCTTCGGCTGTGCGGGCGCTCCCTCCGCCGCAGCACCGCTCGCCAGGGCAGAGGCCCGTCTGAAGCCCCGCAGGTGTTGTCCAGATTCATCCAGCTGCTCCGGGGAATCCTGCCCACTTCCAGCAGCCCTCCGTGTGGGACAGCAGTAACTGGATCACTGTTCGAGAAATGACGCATGTATGTGACCACTGCTGGAGGTCTTCCAAATTACAGCTCAGTCTCTTTGAGCTTCAGGGGGACTTGAGCTTTCCAGCTTTATACCCAAGTGGCTCACTAACCTCCTGGGGCAAAAATGGCACATATGCTTCTATTCTCCAACTAACAGCCCCAGTAGGGCTAAAACCAGCAAGTGATGCCTTCCAGCAGCTGGATCTCCACCTGAATTTATTGCTGGCTGGTTGCATAGCTGGAAAAGTGGTTTGGCTGTGGCTTCGCTTTCTCACAGGGAAACCCAAGAGCCGCCATCGGCATCCTCCAAGGACTGCATTGTCAGGGAGCAAACGTGAAAGGAAGTTGCCAGTAAGGGGAAGAGGATGACAAAGCTGAGCGGGAAAAGTTAACCGCAGCTCGGGAGAAAAGGAGGGGACCAACACAGTTAGTCTAAACTAATGAATTTGATCCACCATCTGCTTTCTCCTCCCTTCCAAACAATTCATCTGTGTGCCCTTTTTTAGTTCTTTTCTCACTTTCCCTTCCATCTGTCTTCCTGGATCCAGTCAGTTTATTACGGAGATAATTGTTATCGTCAATAAAGCAGCAATTCAGCACATCTAATAGCCCAAAAAGACTGGAGCAGAAGCAATGAAGGAATGGGATAAGGTGCTCAGGATGGCGCAGTGCAGGCAGGGACTAACACGGCGTGCAAGAAGCTGGTTCCTGGAGGCCATGCCTCGGAAAGCACGAAGCTGCTCTACACGTAGTCCGTTGGCAGCCTGGGGTCCAGAAAACCCACCTTGAGAAGTCCCTTCTGCTTCAGGTGCTGTGGCTGCACAAATTCCTACCGCCCTTCCCATGTGTCTCCTCCTTCACGGAAATGAGGAGACTGCTTTCGGCAGAGAAAACAGACGCTTCCCATCCTCCTTCACAGCTGGGTCAGATGGTTTTTCACACGTGCAGGGCAAATGGTCACATGCATCTTGGCTTCAGAAGATGCAAAGAAACGTTCAATATGGTTTCAGAAGCAAAGTCACCCTTCCATAGGTGACTCAATACTTCTGAAAATCAAGTGCATGTTTTCTGCTGGAGTCAAGTGGATTCAGATATGGAATGTTCACCATTTGTACTTCCCAGACTAGTCTGGCTTCTGCTGTACCACGTGTTATGTGTGAATCACACAACAGAATTCAGCCCCTGCCAGAGATGTCTCACAACATCAAAGATTAGTCTTAGCAGAATAATGCTGAGACTGAAGATGACGAGGGGCAGGTGTTGGGTGGCACAAACCTAAGAGGACATGTCCCAGGTCTGTCAGGTCAGGCCTCCTGCCCTTTGGTAATAACCTTATGCTGCACCGCTCTATATCAGCAGCTCACTGACACCAAAGAGAGCGTTTTGCAGCTCTTGGTGCAGTTGGAGGACCAAGTGTGGCTCTTCCGGAGGCATTTATTTCCAGCCTAGAGTTCCCCTCACATGAGTGAAAAACTGGTAACCCAACTGTGCAGCAAGCTCTGGGTGCCGAACCATGGAAACGGCAACTGCTTTTGGCAGCTGTTTACACTGAAATGTAAGGCAGGAAATTTGCTTTGAGAGAAAACCTTTGCAAGCTACTCGCTTCCAGCAGTTTGCTCTCTGCAAACCTCTTGCAAGTACAGACTCAGGCTGAAGCCATTTCCTACAGGCAGACTGCTCCTCTGTGTACAAATGGTTTATGGCCAGTTGCACAGTGAAGCAGGAACTGGGGGAAGTGTAGATGAACCCGAGTTTCTAGTCTGAGTCTGTGGGCAGAGAAAAAAAGATGTCATGAACAATTATAATGCCTGACTGGGACCATAGAAATCACGCGAGTGGAAGAAAAGATGCTCCACCACTGTTTCCTTGTCTTTGCCTGGCTCTTGGCGATTTCTTTAACCTCAGCCAGCAGAAATCAGTGTCTTCTATTGCCTTCATCCGAGCAAGGCCAGTTGAAGTCAAGTGAGAAACCAGCTCTCTTATTTAAGGAAAGGTAAAGGGCCTGGAGAGTGGGTGCCTGAGGTCTCTTGGAAATGACTGTGCTCCTCCTTGTCCTGAGGTTGTTCACAGCATCAGACGGGGCTCTGCTTCTGCCTGGAAGCAGGTTTCAAAATGAATGACGGGATAACTGCTTTCTGGCAGGGAGGTTAATCTCGCACAAGCCCGTGCTGTGAAGTTCAAGGGCACACTGGTGTTTTCTCATAGGTAAAAACTTCAGCAATTTGGAGATGTGCTACTGGTGTCAGAGTGAAAAAAAATGTGCAGGAGCCTGAGAGTTCAGTACCAGCAGCAGGTTTGATGCTGTCTGTGCAAACAGATGATGAAGGCTGTATTTTCTCAAGGGTTGAGTCTAAGCCCGCCAGGAGGCTCCGCATTCTTGACCAACAGACACTGGGACTGGCACTGCCGACGAAGGAATTTCCTGGCACTGGAAATCCTGCTGGAGTGAACAGGATAACGGAGAGCTGTAATGCTGCCCTGGGACTGCTTGCAAGATCAAGGCTCACCATCTGCACAAAGCAGCTTTAAAACTCCTATCGACCTGCTGTGTCCTTCCCACCTTTCCATGCCCTTGCTTGTCAAGGGGAGCGCAGCCGTTTTAACACCCCAACGCACTCCCACTGAAAATCCATGGTGATGGTTACGGGTCACTGGGCTGATACAGCGGGCACCTCGCACATTGCACCGGGAGTCTCACTGGTGGCGCTTCCATCACTTCAAGAGCATTCACTGCTGACAGACGGAGTGCGGCTGCGGGAGGTGGCCATTGCTGAACCTGCTTCCTGCTGAAGGCAGCAAAAAACGGCAGAGACAAGGGCTTCCCTGGAGGTAGCAGGCATGCCTCGTGCCCCGCTGGAAAAGAGAAACATTTCTGCACTGTATTTGTAGAAACCCAGACCTTCGGCAAGTCTCACTGGAGTAGAGAGATACAGTCAGGCTCATATTGCTTCCCCCCCAGCACTGTGCAATTTACACACACACGCAGAAAATACACGCAAGCAACATTTTCTTATGGACCTACATTTATTTCCAGTCGCAAAAAGCTTGCAAGTGATGCTGAGATAAGAAAAGGCGTTGTAAGCGAAAAAGAGCAGAGAGGCTCAGGGCTGACTCCAAAGTACAAGGGACATTGCTGTGAAGGGACTTTCTGACGCCCACTGAAGTAAGGGTCACCTTTCCAACACCGCCATGGGCACGTGGGCTGAGGAGCATCAGCCGCTGACGGCACCTTCCATTTGCTGCAGCGCCAGTCTGCAGAACAACTGAAGTATCCCCGCGCCGCGCGTTGCTGTTTCCTTCCCCCAATCCGTGTCCAAGGGGCTGCCAGCAAACCTGAAACTGTAGCACGGCAGTGCATTACTTCTTTTCCCAGATGCCACCCGCAAAGCATTCTGTGGAGAAGCTGCATCATTTTGCAGCATCTGTCTCTAACTGTTCAAGCTGGACTCTCTTTGGGACGGTGAAAGCTTCACGGTTTTGTCCAAGCAGCATCCTCACATCGGCACAAAGAGCTCAGCCGGCAGGGCACAGGCTTCTTCTTGCTGAAGTTCATGGAACAAGAGCAGTTTTACTGCTGTGGGAGCCCCGTATTCCCCATGTCCAACCACCACCTCAAAACACGTACAATTTGATCTCTTCCCCTGCGCTGAGGAGGAGACAGACCTCGCCAGGCTCTACCCAGCCACTGGCACTGGTGCCCCTGTAACATCCAGCCAGGTCTGCAGAGCCGAGCGGGCTGCAGCGGTTATGGCACGATCCTGCCAGGAAAACACTAAGACACTAAGGGTTTTTTTCCTCTCTTTCTCTGGTCTTGGTGATTTCAATAGCACCTCCATGGAGAAAGGAGGTGATAGGACTTCCTCTCTGTAACACGGGATTTGTGCGCCGAGGGACCTCCCAGGTCTGGCTTTTCCCACAGCCTTTCCTGAGATGCAACTTGCCAGAGCCTTTTGCTCACGGCTGGACTTTGCAATCAGATTAGTTGCATATGAATATCCACCCGTACCTTGAAGAGCTCCAGGTCCCTTGCTGTAATTATCGTTGTCCGGGCCAGTTAAGCAGAATGTTGGGCCATTCCCCAGCGATGGTCCCAGGCACGTTGTAGTACTGCTACCTGAGGGATTGCTGCAGGCTTTGGTGTTCTGGTGTTTCCGCAAGGGCCGTGTAATGAATCATGGTGGGGACCAGCTCCCGGGGACGCACAGCAAGGGGTGCCTGTGCTGTCACCACCACCATGACAGGCCACCGGCCAGCCACACGGAGGTCACAGGGATGGGCGCTCTGAGCATCCCCCCGGCTTCCCAGGGGTGTTTGTGCGGCCAGTGTGAGCTGCTGCGGCTGCAGGAGCCTGGAGGGGCCGGCAGACACAGGGCTGGTGTCGTGGGAGGCAGGTGGAGGCTGGAGCTGCCGACCAGGGCTCGCCCCGCCATCAGTCCCTGTCTGGACACTGCCCACAGGGACCGTCCACCCAGACGCCACTGCTTTCTGCTGAGGCAGGGCTGGAAAGGTGCCCAGCAGCTCCTCAGCTTCACCCGCAAATTGTGTTCTGCCTTACAGCCTCTCCCGTGGAGCTGCGTGGCACCTTTCCCTGTGCAGCTCTGGACTGGTCCCAGCTGAGCCGCCTTAGGATTTCAATAGCTGTGTTTATTTTCAAGACATTGAACCTTTGATATTCTGCCCAGCACAAAAGATTCGGGTACATCCATTTCACTCTTGCAGTGCATTCAATATTCCCTCACAACACGAGATGAGACACAACAGCTACAATGGATGATGAGCAAGAACGGCTGCTCCCTTTATCTGAAACGAGAAAGTTTGTGAAATACCATTGCAATCAGCATCCAAAGAAGGTATCCGTTTTCAGGCATTCTTTTCAACATCCATTTATTTTATAAAAAGGGAAAAACCTCCAGTTCCTTGTTTAATATTTTAAAAAAAGAGACTTTTTTGTGACGGGTGAGAAATCCAAATTACAAGCAGTGTAATCTTACAAAGGACAGATCATCTGGCTGTAAAGTGGAGGGCAGCCTCCTATAAATCTCACACACATCCGTGCCTGAAGCCTACCGGTTACCATGGTTACCATGACATTGCTAGTCTTATTTATAGCCCTGCGCTATATATATTGCTTTCCAGAAGGCATAAAAGGGATCGCTGACTGTGAAGGAATCTGGGAACTGCACATTGCAAAAGAGATGTAGAGGGAAAAAAATCTAATTAAAGAGGGGCTGCTGAGGTTAGGTGTTGGCTTGTGCAGCGTGGGGCCATGACTCCATCCTCGCGTCAGAGCAGCAGGAGGGATCTGGCAGCCTCATGGCTCCTTCGCCCCAAGCCCCCACAAAGGACACCCCTGGCGAGGGAAAGCCGGGGAGCCGCTCGCCATCCCTGCGGACCACTGGGGCAGGATTTCCCAGCACTGGTCCGTGCTCCCGAGCGACAGAAGGGAGGCCGTGGGTGGCAACGTGGTGGAAGAAGGGCTGGGGACAGACAAAAGCACCCTCCGATGTCTGCACCATCCAGGGCTGCACCCTGGAGCCAGGCAGCTGCAGACGTCTGCATGGAGCGGGGCACATCGCCCACTCTCCCAAGGGGATCGCATTGGGCTTTTCTTCCTCTCTAAAGCAGGCTGTAACATGCACGTGTGGAGCCATATATGTGTATATCTGGATATATATAAAATGTGTATGAAGGATGTACATTTTATTAGGAAAAAAAAACCAAACCCACCCCAATTTGGTGGCAACATTTACGCAGGGACTGCTCTGTGATATGGGCTAAAGACAAGCCTGCAGGTCTGTAGAAAAGAGAAAGACAGAGAAAAAGAGCTGGAGGGAGATAAAGAGAGAGAGAAGGAAAGAAGGAAGGAAGGAAGGAAGGACAAAGAGAGAAAGAGAAAGAAAGAAAAAGAAGGGGAAAAGGAGGAAGGGAAGCAGACAGCATGGAGGTAGGGAAGGTGGTAAAGGACAGAGGAACGCATGAATTTTTAATAAAATGCTTCCCCAGTTTTTAATCTACTTCCATTTCCAGGAGGCAGGTTGCTGCCCAGGTCAGCTGTCAGCCCCAAGGGCAGTTTCAGCCGCCAAGGGTAGATCAATATGATAAATAGAAAGTGTAAAGGTAAAAGTCTTGAAAACAGGAAACAACAACCTTGACAGCTGACATGCAAACCAACAAGAACAAAGAAAGTTTATTATAAATAACTGACATGAGGGTCTTAAATGGTGCCTCCTACAAAAAATTTGGGATTGATAATATGGGTCTGATTACAAGCAAAAGATCTCAGGAGGGAAGGTCTGCTCAGACTCCAGCTGAGCTGAAACCTCTTTGATGAGCAGCTGAAAACGAGATCGCATTACCTTTCCCAAGAGCAAGCACCACAGCTTCAAGACCATCGCCCTAATGGTGAGAGTTTTGCCGATTCAAGACCTGTGGGAATGAGTGGAAACTGATGCCCATAAAAAAAATGGTCTAAAGCCTGACCTAAACAAGAAAGGCGAGGTATTCTGTGACTCTGCTAATGCCATTGAGATGTCCCTTTCACTAACTGTGTGAACCTTAACTGTCATTGGTCCTGACAAAATGTTCACTTAAAATGTTTTAAAATACATTATTTAATTTCAGAAGTTCAGTTACAAATGGCTTCATCTTAGCTGCCTGTGGAATCCAAAGCCAGGTAATCCAAAGCTCTTAGACCATTTTGCTGAGGAAAACCAAGCAAGCTGACAAGCAAACGTCCTCCTGAACAGGCATTTCATAAGACAATCCCTGGTGTGGAAACATGGATGTACTTGGAAATCACTCACCACTTCTCATTCCCGTCTTCCTCTTTGATGATGCCTACAGGCTGAGATCGAATTCAGTCAGTTAACGGGAGTAGAGTCAGGTCTAGTTAGAGAGTAGGGGAATAAAAACACCAAAAGCAAGACAAAAAGGGGAAAAGAACATTAAGAAGGGACAAAACTAGAATTAGGTCCTGTTTTCCTCGCTCATTTTAAAGAGATTTTTCCAAAAAGCAAACTATTTTCCTTCTGAAGTCATGTAAGCCAGAAACTGAATGTCCCCACAAGTACTGCCGATGCATTGTAACTGAGCTTCAGTAGGAATTATAATGTCATGGATGGGCCTCTACAGAGATTTTGCTCCTCAGCAGCCAGCTATGCCAGTCCCGTACACGAGCAGTCAATGGCCATATCAACAGACTTTTGCTGTTGTCTCCAAATCACTAGATAGCCTAATGCCACTGCAAGCTTATGTGTTGACTAAACATAAATGATAGAAGAGAGCAACTGAGGAAATTCCAAGGTAGTGGAGATTACGGTCTCTGCAACTAGAGGCTGCCTGTCAATTAATGTGATACTTCTGAGCAGCTAATTTGATATCATGTTTACTATCCAGTATACTCCTCGAGAATTCTAGTAGTTAAGATTGAGTTTGTTGAACTGCCCAGCCAAGCACACTATAGAGGGAGTGGGAAAATCCATTTGCCAAAAGGAGAACAGATAAACCTTGAGGTGGCACCAACCAGAACAATGTTTGCATTCAGCTGTACCCATGGAATAAAAGAGAGAAGGGGAAATCACTGAAGCTGGAATTCAAATGGCTTCACACTAGTCTAAATTTGGCTGGTTTTTTATTTTTATTTCCACAGGGAAACCCCATGGGAAGTAATATTTTAATAGGATTCCTGTAGCAATTATTCTAAAACACATTGACTTCTTGATAACGAATGGTGTTTTGCTTTACATTTTGAGTTGCATGTGTATGACTCCTTCTGATGTCCACAACTCTAACTATAAAAGAAAGTGGACTTTTTATGGAATCCTCGAAGGGGCGAGGTGACACTTCTTCAGGAACTTGGCCAGAAAACCTCTGACCTGAACCCTGCAAATATGGATTATGTCTTTCCTCCTGGGGCATAGGGTTTCTTCCTTTCATGCTAGTGTAATGCTCTGACCTTTTTAACTTGTCCAGAAAAACATGCATATTAAGAAATTAGGTGCTGCTAAGCATCATCTAGAATGCTGGATCACCCCTAGCAGTGGGAGGCCATTAACCAGTATGGTTGAGATTGCATTTCTGTTTCATATTCATCCCTTTATCGCAGAATTTAGAACAAACAGAAGTAATGATGAAGATGTGACCAGCTGTTAACAGCGATGTCACAGCCTATGGGCTTCAGGCACTTGCTACCCTGTGTCTTAGATCTGGATTTAGATGATGCAGGCAGCACGACAGAGAAGAGCTTAGCTATGTGAGCAAGCAATTCTCTTTTTACTGAGAAGGACTTAGGAAGGTTTCGCTTTCCATAAAAATATGAGGTGCTAAGTTAGGGTCTGAGATGACATTTCATTAGATATTTTGGCCTGATAGTGAAAGGCTATTCCTAAAATGAATGACTTCTACCTTCTAGAATGAACAGCAGCGTTCAGTAGCCATTCAAGAAAACTTCCACCTAAAGTCTCAACGAGGTTAAAGGAAGACTTAATTATCAGACTGCTGAGATGTCTTTTAACACTCCTACTGATTTTCTCCGGAGCAAGAGGAGGCAGCTTTCAGATGCAAATGTTCAAAACAAGAATGTGGTGGATGTGCTTAAGTTTTATAACACAAGAGCTGTAGATTATTTAACTATAAGTGCTTTTCCATTTCCTTTCTTTGGAGGCAGAAGAACTTTTGTATATTGCTATAATTTTCTCAGTACTACATGCCAAGAAAGTACCTTTGCCTGTTCACTGTTCTCCTTGGGCACCCTCCCATCTGTACCCGTGGATGGAGCTCTCAGCCTTCATGAACCGCCTCTGTTTTGCAGCTCCAAAGGTTTCACAGAATCACACAGAATCACTGAATGGCAGGGCTTGGAAGGGACCTCTGGAGATCATCCAGTCCAACCCGCTGCCAGAGCAGGTTTCCACTTGGTCTGCAGAACGGAACATTGAGGCTGAGTTGAACAGAAAGCTGGCCTTGTTGCTCCTCAGTGAAACCTTTTTAACAAAGCCTGACACAGTGGAAACAGAGAATATCACGGTCAGCTCCGAGACTGAAAAACAGGCAGGTGGGCACCACTTCAAGCACTATGAAAGCAATCACATAGGAAAAGAAGTGTATAGTACCAGCAAACCTAAAATAAATGAATGTTAAGCTACTGACACACTGTTCTAAGCAGACAATAGCACGTGAAGCAAACCTGCAAGTAAATATCATTTCTACAGCTGAAATGGTTTAAAGTGATGTAGATAACGCGAATAGTACCAGAAAATGTCAAGGACGTTGAAAGAAAACTAAGCATGTTTCTCACCTCTTGGAAGCCGTGGGAGAATATATACTTAAATAGAAATCCTTGCAATTAGCAGCTCCAGGGCACAGTGGCTCTTCTGGTAGGACCTGATTTTTCTCTTGTGTTATTCAAAGTGGTACTTTACTCTTGCAGCACTACTGCTGTTATCTGTATTTGCCATCACCCCTTTCACAGCGTCAGCTCTTTAGCATTAGCTACATATCCAGCAGTATTTGGACTTTTACAGTGTTTGTAAGCTTTCTTTGTCAGAACGAATGAGATTATCCATTACCATTTCCTTATCCAGTGACCCTTTTGCATTTCTAGTCAACTTTCCTTCCAGTCGACTTGGCAAGCAGTCTTTTTGATCATTAGAAGCCGATATTGGGCATCCATCATGGCTCCAGCCTGCCTTTTATCTGCCAGGCAGCACTCAGAGAATGTTTTAACCTTTGGTGCAAATTAAAGCAGCCTCAGGGCATGCAAATTTATGTTGTGAGGGAGCATTCCCTGAGGACCTGCTGAAGATCCCCAGGTCCCCCTTGTGCTCCAGCTCTGCATATGTTGAACATAAAACTCCTTCTGTGACAATCTCTGCCAAAATTCTCTGAAGCAGCATAGAAGGGATTATTTATATCTGCCTCACTACAGGCAACAGGAATATACCGTAGAACATCTGACTTGGTAACTTGGGTCAGAAAATTAGTTGTATGCTGATTATCTTGAGTTTCCTGAAGTGTTTTTTCCTGCTACCTTTTTAAATATATCTAGAATTATTAATAGTTAGCATGATAATAAGGATGCTGCATCTCAGAGTAAGTTTTTGTCAGTACTGTTATCCTGAGAGCAAAAGACAAAAGCCTGTGCTCTGGAGTTACTGCACATTGGCACACAGCACCAAGGTAAAGGTATTTAAAGAGCCCCTTTTCCAAAAGATTTCTTTTTCTAACTGGATCTGGGAGAATGGCTTCCTGGTTTGATGGCCAGATACAGGCAGTTTGACAAACCTGTTTTGATTGGTATCAAAACCCGAACCATGTATTTTGACAGGAGTGGAAAGAATAGGACAGCATGGAAACTTGTGAAATTTCGTGAAAAAACTAAGAAGGATTTTGAGTTTGGATCATCCCTAAGAAGAATGACTGAAACACCATGTATTAGCCTGGGGAAGTGCAGGCGCCCTGTGTATGAAGCAGCCCTGGTCTCATATTTCTTCCAGTGCAGTGATTTGCTGCAAATGGACTTTCTTGACGATGTGAAACCCCGCGAGCTGCCTTTCTCACATTACCGGGTATCATTTTCTTTCTGTCTTCTATGGAAATTTCTGGTTCTCACTCCCTTGAGAATAAAAGTCAAACAGGAGCTTTGCTGTGCAAATACCTGACTAATGAAAACTCCAGTATTTCCATGAAACCTTGATACCATGAACAAGGTGAAGCAAGAAAAGAAAATTTTCCAAAGACAGAGACTCTCTTTTCAGAAGGACAGTAGTGGAAAGTAAGACTTCACCACAGGAAAGGATTAAGGACAGTTGATAAAATAATAATAACAACATGTTAGGCAATAAAGTGATCAAAGGGCCTAGTTAGCAAGAAAAGTAACTGCTTTCTGTTTGTCTAGGCACAGGCTGTGTCTGCTGTGTCCTATAAAGAGTAATTACAAATGCCATGATGTTAACCTCCAGTCTCCTGAGACATCATTGAAAGCAAGGTTCTGTGGTGCCCTGCCCTTGACAGAAAACCAGTGTGTTTTAAGCAGGGAGCATTAGACTGCCACTGTGCCCCCCCAGAGGTTGTCGAGAAGTGGCGTCAATTCATTTAGCAGGTTGGTTTGAGTACTCAGAAAGAAGGAGCACAGTCCTCAGTTTTACTCCCAGGATTTTCTCTACAGGGCTGATGCTGTGAGCACGCAAACTCCAGCCAGCAGTAAGGCTGCCATAGATGCTGTAGGTGTCAGTTACGTATGCAGAAGAGATAGAAGACAAGAAGGTGCTTTCCGAAGCATGCCGTTTAATTCTTTATGTAGCTGAATTCTTTTTGCAGCATCAGGGGCTTAATCAAGAGGACCATGTAAAGTATTTCACCACACTTATTAAATGGAGAAACTAAAATTTTTGGTATTAAGTGTAGTGGTTAACAACTGAGAGAGGGAAACAACTAAGTTGACTTTTGCAGCACCTTGCTCCCCAGTCCTTTGTTTGTGACCCACAGGCTATGCGCTGCCCTGTGCTGCTGCAAGTCTCTGACGCTTGTGCAGCTGACAGAGGCAGAATCCCCTTCCTTGTGTGCATTGTCTCTCGCACTTTTAGAGAAAAGGCTACCACGTAGTGCATCCCTAAGTGCACATGTTTCACCAAGCCAGCAAATCAAATTACGATTTATTGAACTGCATGAAGCAGAGAAGGAAGAAGCGGGGAAGTGAACAGTGTGGGAAGAAGGATAAAGGAGAATTGTTCCCTTATGAGTTACTGTTAAAACTAATTTATGCTGTTAGGCAAGGAAGGAAGTCGATTGCAGTCTCAAGGCTATGAAAGCCAAAAGTATTGCCTAGGACAAGTTGAGGAAAGCTGGGTATTTATCAGATTCTAGGATGACATTAAAATCAAACATTTTCAAGCAAGAAGATTACTTCTTCCTCACGCTCTCTAGATTTTAGTTCAGTTTCCTCTCAACTAGCCTCTGCTCTGCTCCTATAACTCATGGCTTCTGCAAGGATAAGGCACCTTTTTTGCCCTCTGTAATGCATTCAGGTATGGCTCTGATGAAACGGTGCACATCAGAATTCCTTGCCTGTTTCTGACTTACTTCCCTGCTTACTGATTTATGTATTCTCCAGTCCTACAGCTGGGTCTTCCCAATTTCTCAGGCATAGTAGTTTCCATGGTAACCTTGTGAGTGAAGGTAAAATTGTGGTGGAAATCAGTATTAAGACAACAAGCCACTGATGTGCAGAAAAACTGCTCAGGACCCAGTTATGAAACATTCTGGCACGGTAAGTGCAGATCCTGTCTGAGGCATTCATGGATTTCTGATCTGTACTTGCACCTTTTTTCCTTTTCCCTGTTGTCCTGCCTCCTTGTCTCTCCAGACCTAATGTAGCACTCTAACTACATTGTTAGGACCTAACAATAACGCTGAACGAAAAGTAACTGAATAGCTCCGTGGTATATTTTGGAGAATGGCAGCAGTGGAGATATAAAACCAGTTCTGAGGTTAAGCGGGATGATCAAAATCAGGGTGTCTATAACCACTCCTGCAGACAAGCCAGGTTATGGGTTTAAGAAGTGTGTAGCCCTATGCCATAACCCCAGTTGTTTTCCATGTTACTGGACTTATTCTGCTAGCTCAGGCAAAGTCATCACCTTCAAAGATCACTCTGGTGCTATCCACCATCTCCAGTCACAGCTGGAGGAGGAGTGTTTTGTCCCCTTGCCTCTTTCTAGAAGACACCTAAACTGTGCAGTCTGGTGTTGGTGCAGGACTGCTTGCGTGTGAAGAGGACAGGAGAGAAGGAAACAGCAGCAGTCCAAGGCTAAGGATGATGCTAAGAGCACGTGGGGCTGGCAACGGAAGAGGCAAGCAATTGTGTTTATTCCTACAGAGGGAGCACCTGGTCACAGCAGCATCCTGGTGAGAGCCTCTGAAGCCCTCACTGCAGGAGCAGGCCTCAGCCCATACTCAGATCTTTCCGAGAATCATGGAATCATCACCAGGAATAGGGAATTTGGCTAACAGTATTATCTACTGGCCTGGGAGAATGTAGAAGACTCCATGCTGCTACTGACACAGACTGAAAAAAATTAGATAGGGAGGGAGGTGGGGAGATAGATAGATAGATACATACATACATTCATCCACCTTGAGATAAAACAACCCCCACCATATTTATATGCACATCCCTGCAAGAAGGATGTATTGCACCTCGCCCCAGAGTCCTTGTTCAGCATCACCAATGGATGGACCCGGCCGGCGGGCGGCAGAGAGCCCAGCCGCGTGTGTGCCGCAGCTGAGCTGCTGCCGCCATCCCTAAAGGATGCACTGCCGTGGCAGCTGGAGGAGCAGAGGCAGAGGGAGCTGAGACCCTCCTCAGCTGGCACGGCCCCTGCTGAACCGCAGCTTGTCAGCTCAGCCCACGGCTGGGCTTCACTTTGAAGCTGATACTGCAATGCGCAGGGTGCCATGCTCTTCTTTGCTGCAGGTAGAAGGACCATCACCTTACGACAGTGTGCAATGAGAGACTAAGTCAGAGAGGAGCCAGTGGCTGGCCGTCCTCTTTCCCAGGTTTACGTACTCCTGCTAATAGACGCACATAATCATTCACTCTCCACAGACAGCCGTGAACTTTGCGAATCTTCTTCTTTCCACTGCTCTGTTAGAGCTCAAGGGCAGGAAGCATGTGGATGTGAAGCTGCATTTCCCCGTGCTTCTGCGTCCAAGAACCACTGTGGGCTGAGCACACATTCTGTCCAGTGTGGTAGGTCTTCCCTGGTCAAGCTTTCTGTTACTGAGTGAAGTTTTTTCAAAAATTCTCTGGGCACTCAGAAGGACAGTACAATTCACTAAACCAAGAAAACAACTCAGACTGTCCAAGTGAAAAATACTAGTAGCTCCCCCCCGAGCAAAACCTGACACAACAACATCACTGAGAGCAGAGCAACAAGAAACTACTGGCCCAATAATTACGGGCCCAAATCACAGTGGCAAGCGGACCTGCTCATTCAACCACTAACAGGAAGGCTGAAGAGAGGTGAGAGGAGCTGCTGCCTCTCTCCAAAATATAATTTTTCACGTTTTGGATACAAGGTTTCCATAAAGCACAACGTGTCCCGATGGAGGTGACGGCAGTTTCACAGGGACAAGAGAGCTGTTCCTGACCCTGGCTTCCTACGACTTGCCTGTGACCAGTGAAAGCATGTGCAATCAGTGGAAAAGGAACCATGTTCTAACCTATTCCCATATTTATTCTATCATGTAACTCGGAGAGCGTTCTTGTAACACACGAAGACTTCTACGCTCATTCTGATTTTATGAGGCCATTCAGCAGCGGTGTTTTCAGGGTTTCTTTTTAAAGATTTATATCTGCAGGTTTACTACTTCTCTTGCATGATCCTCTTAAACGCACAAATCTAGAGTAATCTCAGTAAAAAACATTACTTAAAGATGGATTTGTGGAACTCCAGAGGAAACACAGGCGCATGTAAGTCAGATCTATTTTAACGCTTAATTCTTAGTGCTTTGTCTGTATTCTGTGCCAAAAGCAAGAGCAAACCTAGTTGTGGAGTGGACTGGGATGTCTCTGCAGGCCTGGAATATCCTCCTCCCTGCCCCTGCAGAGCTCAGTGCTAGTTACTAGCAGATGTCAGCAACAGTTATACCTGGTTTTCAAAGATTCCCTTTGTTGTGGAAGCAAGTTGTGAACCTGAAGAAGAACAGTTTTCCTGGTCTGGAACATGCTGATAGGAAAAAAGCCCTCACCAAACCATGGAAGAAGTACTTTGGCCTGATGTCTTAATACAGTAGGGTTTCTTCAGGTGCATAAATTGGCTCATCAGCTCTGAAGAGGGGTGGAGTGTTAATAACTTTTAAACCTACTCATCACTAAGCCTGCTTCTTCCAGAAAGGGAGAGGTCTGACAGCTATCACGTTCTGCAATATTCAGGAAAATACCTGACCACGTGAGCAGGTGGAGGAGGGAGGCAGTGAGGAAGACTTGTGACGGTCAGGGACGGAAAGTCTGGAGCAGAAGCTGTAACAAGAATGTGTGTATAGGGGGAAAGAAAACAGCGTCTCTGAGGGGTTACCTGACTGCTTTGTTATTCATTGCTTCTGTCCTACTGATGTGTGATGCATTTCCTCTGCATTTGGTATTACCACTCAGCCAACACAAGGAATAATCACTAACGCACTAAGCTGCAAACTCCTGTCTCCATCTGCCAGGGATTAGCCACCAGAAAAGACAACTGGTTTTGCATTAAATGCTAGAACAGCAATTACTTCTTACAATAAGGGCTGGAAAAATCAGGCTGCATTTTGCTCCTTTGATGAGCAACAAGTTTCTTGCTAGCATTTTCCTGATTACTTGACCACAAGCTGCATTTTTATAGCTCTCTTGGTCTGCGCCCTTGAACAGTCTGGACAAAAATGTGCAAAACATTGCGTGATGCAACCTGGAGAGTGCAAAGCAAGGATCTGATTTTAATTCCTGTGACAACAGATTTATTCAACAGACACGATGACAGAGATAGAAATACACCAAAAGAGCACTGCCTTTTCAGTTTGGTCTTAATTTATGTTTGTGAAAAGCAGGCGAGAGACTGCACCTTGACTGCGCTGCATGTACCAGCGCTGGTATGAAGTCACAAGCACTGAGGCAATGGGGAATTCTGCCTAAAGACCTGAATTATTCTCCCTGGATGCAGTCACTGCAGGTTTCTGTTTCCACATTCGGTGCCTCATGGCTATCTGCTCATCTGAGGTAGTGTATTGTCCTCTGATACTCTCTGGCTTGTTCCTAAAATTAGAAAAACCAAGCAATCTGGTGAAGTTCTGTCTCCTCAGAATGCTTCTTGGCCAGCTCTGACATCTCCCAGCACTTCACCTCAGCAGTAGGAAATGCTAACCAGTTTGTCAGTGTTGTCACAAAAACTGCTTTACAGAATGTTTTGGGGGTTTCTTTCTTTCTTTTTTTTTTTTTTTTTCTTGTCCATTCTTGTGGAAATTTGCTGTAATAGACTGTAAATGAATGTATAGGTAAAGTCTACAGTGAAGCTTCCTGAAGCTTGAAGCTGCTCATGGTAGTAACAAATAATTTTCCTGTTTCTTAATCAGAATTCTTCTAACCTTAACAGGTAATTAAGAGACCACATACTGTACAGGCATCAATTAGCAGGATGCTTTTTCAGTGCTGGAACTAGCATGGCACGCAGGAAATGACTGATGAACCAGTTAATCTGTTGGCTAGTCATTACGTTTACATCCATTTCTGCAGATTTTGTCATCATCTTACTGCCTGGAAAGATACAGTGAAGGAAAACCTTCCTTCTGAACCACAGCTCTGACTTCTGTAGTTACTCCGTGTTGCAGCAGCTGCAGGAGGAGGTTATATTCTGTGCCACTGCTACTTCTTTTGAAGCCTGCCTAAATTTTGCTGATAACTGGGGTGAGGAGCTTGATTTTGCGGTGTCAGAACAAACAGGGGTTGTTTGGGTTGAATGCCAGGTCTCCCAGAAAGGGAACGACAGCCAGAGGTTTTGTACAGTGCTTATTGCTGTGCAAGCAAAAAAAACGCAGGAACTTGTCCGCAGGAACTTGTCCGCTAAGACTCCAAGTCTTAGACCGCACAGGCAGTGCGCTACAAACAAGTGAATAGTTCAATGAATAGTGAAACTAATATTGCTGGGTTTCCTGAGGATTTCGCTCCAAGCTGACGGATGTAGATAGATATAGAGGATGATGCAAGTATTGGCAAAAGGGTTGTTTGCAATTAAGAGTGTTTATAAAGTTTTTTTCTCACCACCTGGATCTTGCTTTATCACCTTCTTCCCATGGTCAGCATCGTTTTAGTAGAGGCTGTGTGTTTTCTCACTGCCGCACAGCCACCTACTAGCAGCTAATCACCTTTTTGGCTCTCCTGTCAAGCTGAAAATGACAATGGATGCAGAGATGGTCAGGGAGACATCCACAGTCCTTATTTCTGTAGGAAACCTAGCTAGGGCAGGTACAGTGGCAGCACAGGAGGTAAATAGATGTGTTTGAACTGGGAGCTATAATTGTGTCCTGAATTTTCTGTTGCTCTCAGATACTTCTTTCTCGTCTCCAGGGGTCTTCCATGTTTTCATCAGGCAGAGGCAATTGAGGGAAGCGAAATAAATTAATCTATGTTAAATGCTTTGCTGTTCTTGCACAGGAGAGAGTAAGGAATCACAAAAAATTATTTTGATCTTGATGGAATTTTCCTGGACGTCGAACATTGTTTTACTGTTGTTCAAATTGGGGGTGTTAAAGTGAGTAGTTGCATGCAATTACTTAGATGAGTTATGGTGAATGGAGGGTGTCCTTAACTCCTAAGAACTGCCATGTGAGATCTTTACTTGTGTTATTGCAAGGAATGGCACAGACCCATGCATGAAGTCCAAGGCTGGTCAGCCAGACCCAGGACGTGAGAATCTGTGTATAAATCATGTCAGATAGAAAAGTTAAATGGAAAACAAGCTAACAAAATCACTGTGAAGTGGGTGGGTTTAAGCTGGAAAGGACTTGTGGAATGTAGCTTTGAGGAGGTGTATTCCTTACACTTAAAATCTCCTGCAATAGGATCTCTGGAAACTTCCCCGTCTTCCCGAGTAAGGAGCAGAATGCAGTTTGCACTGACAGACAGCAGTACAACAGTCTGTTTTTACTGTGAAGGTTAAAACCAGGCTAGCTTTTGTAAAGCCAGAGAAGCCCATTCACACACAGACATGTATGGCTGAGGAGGAAGCCAGCTGTGCTTGCTACCCCAAAAGATTAGCCTGGGAAAAAACCAGAAAGGCAATACATGAGCAACCTTTAGTAGAAAACACTGATAAACAAAATGCTAAATGGTTTGACAATGCAATCTGATACTTAGGCTAGCGCGAGAGTAAAGCTCATCCATAAAACCTCCTTGGTTTGCCCCTGGTTAAAGCTGGCTGTCTTTGCTACTGACAAACAGAGCAGTGCCACGCACAGCATTCCCGTCTCCTGATGTGAGATCAACTCTGGAACATATTCAGGATTTGCACTGGAAAAGGAGATGAAAAACAAGGTTTTTTATAGATTGTAGTTTGTGCACACTTATTGTTGGGTGTGTACTATATAAAGCCAGCTAAAAAAAGGACCCAAACAAATATTATTTCCAACCTTCCCTCTTGCTACTTGCAAGAGGAAAACGTGGCACAGATGCCGTCAGCCGGCAAGTGTCAAGGCAAAAAGTGTGTCTATACACTACTAAGACAAAGCTGTGATAAATGTGTTGCTTACTCAGCCATGTTAACTTCATATTCTAAACCATTTTAACATTTTTAACCATCTTTATGGACCTTGAAGATCTTTTATCATAAAACCAAATTACTGTAGAGCAAAGATCAGCTGTTGAAGAGAACACAGCCTGCTATGTTGCAAAATAAATTACAAGACAATTAAAAGCAGACTCTAACTAGATTGTTTGGAGCATAGTCTGCACATAGGTGGTAGTGGCTGTTGTGTGAATGAGAGGTGAGGTGCTCCATACTGCCTTGTTAGTGTAACCTTGTTAGAAAGAGTGGCTTTTTTTCCTTTTTTGATGGACCTCGGTAGCAGCAGGAAGAAACATTTAAATGCACAAACCAGGCTTAGGGATCTGCATCATTGTAGGAGTTTCTTCTTCATCATGATCTCTCTACAGTGTTTTCACGCCATCTGTCTTTCCGAAATGTCCCCGACAAGTATTGAGGACCTGTCTCCTGCAATATGTCTAATCCCCTGGAAGGTGAAAGTGCCTATCAGGAAGATAATTCATGTTTATTCCTCGGGGTCAGCAGTAGCTGTAGAAGGACTAATACTGCTCAGCTTGGAGAGAGTCCGTCAGACTTTTATTACAGAGACATCTTGCATTTTACACCTGCAACTTCCAGCAAGTGCTGGTGAGATGTTAACACCTCGTGAACTCACACCACCAGAGTTTCAGGTGTAAAGTTGTGAAAGACCTGCGCCAACCTGCCTTGAATGGGCAGCTCCTGCCAATTTTGATGCTCACGTGGCATCCTGGTCTTCCCAGGTTTCAGTGCTGAAGGACTGGAAGAGTTGACTGGCCTAAACAGGATGTCTTGAAGACTTCACAGCTATGACCTTCCTACACGTACGGCACCAAATGCAGTCTGAAGTCAAGGTACATTTTGAACTTTGTTGTTACCCTCCAGTTTTCCACAAACTGAAACTGTCTTGCAGAATTCTGTCACATCCTGTGCTTTATTAATGGCTGATGAAGTGTTGTCCTGGCTCTGGAGTTTATCTTCTGGCTGGATAAAATTGAGGAGAAAAGAGACTTAACAGCTCTCTAGCTTCTTTTAGCAAATGCAGCAGTAGTATTTTTGCACGGCGAATGTGGCACACAGCCACCGCACCACACATGGTCATCTAGTGCACAGTACAGCTCCCGCCGGCGGAGACTGAGGGACCTTAATGCAAGTGACCAGAAATCCCACATCTGAATGCACGTAATTGCCGCACGAGGGCTCGTGTTGACAGACTCCGGTCTGCCCGCGTCTTCCTTCCACCCAACAATGTTTGGGAGACAGGCTTGAGGAGCGTGTGCCTTCATCAGCCAAACCATGAGGCAACGTACTTCTCCAGGAGCTTCTTCAAGAGCACCTCCATCAGTGTTTCACTGAGCAGCGTCACGCTCTGAGAAACTTCGAGAGAAGCCACGGTAAAAGCCATATGGGTGTTTGATAGAAAGAGGGGTATGTGATAGCGAGGGAAATGTTGTATGAAGGGAATGCAAGTGGTGCAAAGAAATGTGACATCTTTTAAACAGGCACAGCATCTCTTACTGCTGAATTCCAACACTTCAAACACAAGAGTAAAACCTAACAGTGTATTTGGCCTATGGCCCAGCTCCTTCATCTTTTACTTAATTTAAGCTGGCTTATTTTCAGGGATTTCAGCAGAGTTGTACCAGTTTCTTTTTCTTGAGAACCTAGCCTACCAGATTTGATCCCATTGCTCTGGTTTTGTGATCTCTTTGGTCTTTCATCTCAGTCTTCTGAATATCTTAAATTGTGCTTGGTGTTGCTTTTAGGAGGAAGGAAGGACTTCAGGGAGTGCGAGAAAAAAGGAATGTCATTGTTTTTCAAAAGAAGCTGCTCTTTTAATGCACTCTGGTGAGTGGCAGGGGCCAGAGTCTCTCCTGAGCAGGTGAAGGAAGGCGACAGGCCTTCCGGGCTGAAGGGGGAGGGTGCTGCTTCCCAGACCATTTGAGAAAGCAGCACCCCCGCCCCTGAAGGCACGGAATGGGGCCGCGCTGCCTGTTAGCACGGGGCAAACCCTACTGAGTTCACCGGCCTGCGCAGGCGCCCAAACCCTCTCTGCATTTTGACACCCTTCTCACCACTGCTGCCTTCTGAAGTAGAAAAGACGCCCCCTTTGCAGGCGGCAGAAGAGCCTGCTCTCCCCTTTGTCTGTGGCTGTCGTGCTTTATAGACCATAAAATTCTGTTTATGTGTCCTCAGTGCCCTTCAGATGCCAGCCTCTCTGAGGCAGGTCTTTTCCAGGCAGACTCTTTGTCTGTTATTCAATGCCAAAGACATTCTGCATCGCCCCAGTCCCCTTCGAACAGCTGCCCTTTTGTCCACATGGATTTACGCATCTCTAGCTGGAGGCCTGACCACTGGGGATGTGACGGAGAATGTCTCCCAGGAGAAGGAGAGCTGGGAGGAGCAGAGAAGCGCACAGCTTTTTCAATCACCGGTATTTTTCTCCGCAGTTCTATCACAACACATTTTAAGTGTTTTACAGCTTTATTGATATTTATGGATTAACCTCGTTATTTCCATGGAAACACCTCTTCTTTCCCCCCACTTCCTAGAGGGTGCGCACCCTGGTACCTCCTGGCTCGGGGAATGCGGGCTGAGCAGTGTTCCCAGCAGGGATGACCCTGAGGCGCCCGCCTTGGTCCAAGAGTCTCAGAAGCAACGAGTCCTTCTGCTCCCCCAGAGGGTGAGGAGCCCGGCAAGTGAGAGCCCCTGGGAGCGGTGCCGAGACACCGCGCTCCTTGGGGGGACCTCGTGGCCCCGTTGCAGTAGCTGAAGGGGGCTTGCAAGGAAGCTGGGGAGGGACTTTTTACAAGAGCAGGGAGGGACAGGACGAGGGGCGATGGCTTGAAACTGGAAGAGGGCAGATTTCCAGTTGATGTGAGGAAGAAATTCTTCACTGTTTACAGCAGGACAGGTTGCCAGGGAAGCTGTGGCTGCCCCATCCCTGGAGGGGTTCAAGGCCAGGCTGGACGGGGCTTGGAGCAGCCTGGGCTGGTGGGAGGTGTCCCTGCCCAGGGCAGGGGGTGGCACTGGGTGATCTTTAAGGTCCCTTCCAAGACAAACAGTTCCATGGTTCTGTGGCTTGCAGAGGATTTCCCACACAGGCCAGCTTCAATGGCGGGGTAACACTGTCACGGCCCCGCCAGCTATTTCACAACTGAGGTATCTTTTTTAAACACCCGCTTGTCCTTCTTGCACGGGTTCCGTTAACAGGGACAGCTACCGCCACACCAGTGCCACCGCGGGCCCCTACGCCTCACCCGGGTGCGCCATCTTGTGGGCAGGTGGCCATTAACTGCTCGGGGGCGCCATCTTGTGGGCAGGTGGCCATCAGCCGTGGGCGAGCCGGTCACGTCCCCCTTTCTCCTCAGGATGGGTGCCGGGGGCCCAAGGGCTGCGGGATTTTTGTGTGACGCCGTGAGGTCGGGGTGAGGCTAATAAGTTAACACCCCGGCTCTGCAGAGGGCCCAGGGTAAAGTGCAGCTTTAGCGGCGGCAACAGCTTCATGATGTCACCGCTGTGCTGAGGGTGCCTGACAGACCGGCCTGTCCTCAGGGTGGCAGTGGCTCATGGAATCACACAGAATCACAGAATGGTAGGGGTTGGAAGGTTGGAAGGGATCAGCTAGTCCAACCCCTTGCCAAAGCAGGTTCACCTAGAGCAGGTTGGACAGGAATGTGTCCGCGCAGGCTTTGCCTATCTCCAGAGAAGGAGCCTCCACAACCTCTCAGTGCAGCCTGGTCCAGTGCTCTGCCACCCTTAAGGTAAGGAAGTTTTTCCTCATGGACTTTCCTGTGTTTGAGCTTGTGCCTGTTGCCCCTTGTTCTGTCACTGGGCACCACTGAGAAAAGTCCTCTTGACACCCGCCCTTTTAGGTATTCATAAGCATTGATGAGATCCCCTCTCAGTCTTCTCTAGGCTAAGCAGACACAGGTCTCTCAGCATTTCCTCATAAGAGAGAGATTCCATGCCCTTGATCACCTTTGTAGTCCCTCACTGGACTCTCTCCAGTAGTTCCCTGTCCTTGAGTTGGGGAGCCCAGAACTGGACACAGTACTCCAGATGTGGCCTCACCAGGGCAGAGTAGAGGGGGAGAATGACCTCCTTCGACTTGCTGGCCACACTCTTTTTCATGCAGTCTGCTTTCCAATGGTGCATGGCCTTGAGGAGAGGCAGCAAATCCTCAGCCGGGGCCTGCTACATCCCAGTGTCTTGATGCAGCGACTGAGAGATTGCCACACGCCCAGGGTCACTGTGGCATCTGGTTCCTGTGAGGAAGGAACATACATCCGCACTGTGAGCGGTACGTGGCTGGCCATGGGCAGCTGTTGGGCAGCCTGCTCTTCATCGCAGTGTGTGCCTCAGCGGGAGCGTGTGCCTGGGTGAAGGCAAAGTCTGATTAATGGACAAGCTAAAACGTAAGCGCGCAACAGTATGTCACCACAGGAAGAAATGCAGCTGTGGGTGGGTGGGCAAGAGTGTAGTGATGCCGTGAAATGCCGAAGTTAGGACTCAATAGCCTGGGTGACTATTACGCAGGTATTCTTTATTGCAGTGCAGGCGCACGGGATTGATCCCCCGAATGTGCACCCCAACTTATTTAGATGGACAGTTTGAGTACATACTATGTATGCATATTCACTTGTTTTCCAAGAAATGATTACCTATTCATTGAGTCATTATTACAGGTTACTGCCCACTCCCGCATGCACATTGGAGTCTCACGGTGGTCTTCAGAGGCATCTGGCGGTCATTTACTTCCTCCGCTCCTCTTCATCGTTGTGACCTTTTGGGTTGTCTGCAGGCCTTTTCTCTACTTCTTTATTCTTGCTGAGGCATCAAAAGTGTTAGCTTTGACTAGTCTCTGCATTCCTCAGTAATCCTGGGCCCCTTGTCTTGAGAGATAAGCTTCTGCTCCAAGGTTATATTGTCATAAAGCATTCTTTCTTAAAAGTTCTGACATTTAGTACTGCAACTTAGCAGTTGCATCTGCTCTTTGTACAGCCTTAAGGCACCCAGTCTCCTAAATTAAGCTTACTCTAATTTATAGCTCTAATATATTAAGCACTTACTTCAGTTAGTTTTCAGCTTTAATATATCAAACGCTATTTCAGGAGTGATGCAACAATGGCTTTGAAATCCTCTGCGTCTGTGTTGCTGAGTTTCATGTGGTTTTGTGTTTGTTTCATTTCTATTAAGTAATTTAATCTCTCAGTTTCTCTCCTTTAGTTCTAAAATATGGACTGAACATGTCCGTACTGCATGGGTTTTAACGAAGTCCAGCTTGGCACAATAGCAAAGCAAATGTGGAAAACAGGAGTGAAAGAGATGGCAGTTGGGGAGGGAAGTCTGTGGGATGGTGAGTTTGCTGCTTTTGCCACCAAAGTGGAGGTGAGGGCAGGGAAGAGCTGCTGCTGTTGGATGGGGAAACCTTCTCCCGCTAGCAGTCCCTGAGTCCTCTGGCTGTCTCTCACTAGCATCACGATGGACGGCTGAGTTTCTGGTGTGCTGGCACAGGCAGAGCAAGCAGTAGGATTGTAGCCTTTTGGAGCCTCTTGCCGGTGGTGGCACCATCTCAGAGCAATGACCCGAGGAGGCAGACGACTTCTGTGAAAGTCCCTGTTCTCTACTGACCAAAGGTATTGCTCAGCCTGGTGAGCTTTCTCCTTCCCTCTTTCTTTTTCCTTTCCCCCTCCCCCCTAACCAGATAAGATTGAGTGATTTAGACTGAAGTATTAGCAACAATCATTAGCAAGAGTCGGAAAGGGAATTGCTATGCAAAGCAAACAAACTTTCAGCAGCAGTCCATTTTTAATATACTCTGCAGCACGTTTGATAATGTAATTCTCCAGTGCATCTGAATGTTTAAATATACCTGCGAAGAAGAAGAGCCACTGGCTCATGGAAAATTGCTCTGAAGTATATCATTAGTTCTGATACACTGAAAATTCAGCAGGCCTACACTGAGTTATGATGTTGGGCTTTTTATGAGTAATTTAATGCAAATGAGAAACTTTTTTCTTCCACGCATGCAGATTTTATCTAAGGTGTTGGATTTTGGTTTAGTCAATCTAAACTTGCCTTTTGGAGCATATACGCATTTCTGACGTTATCTCCAGAACAGCAAAAGATTTTATTAACACAGTGTGAGGAGAAACCTAAAGAGGGAAAAAAATACAGATTTTCAAATAAGTTGCTTATTTCCTTGTCTGTGAGTAAAGTGCAAGTTTCCAGGACATGGGCTGATGGCTTTTATTTTTTCAGAACCTGATAGGTTTTTGCTTGGAAAGTGAAGAGTTTAGGATTTTTTTTCTTGACCTTTCATATTTATCTCTGTTCCATTTGTCACGCTTGTGAGGCACGCCTGATGAGGAAATACTAAGTTCTCATTCACAAGCTGCTTTGTGCCCTTCACACAGTATTGAACTGTGTCCAGTCAAAGACCCACTGTGTGTGGGACTCGATGGTAAGCATTTGTCTTCTGAGCAACTTACGCAGCTGCAAGAAAGAAGTTTTCATTGATGTTCTTTGCAATCAGCTGTATAAGTGTCAGTACACCAAAATACAGAAATTATGTGGATAGAGCACAGGGTTATGTCACAGTCAGGATGTGCGCATGGCTTATGCAGGAATGGCCAGAGCAGTCTAAAGCTGGCTAAGCCATCTTCTTGTAACAGCTTAATGTGAAATACCAAATCCAGACGAGTAGCTTGGTTTATAGGTGGAGTATTCACCACTGCTGCTGTCTTCCTGTTGCATCAGTGTTGTGATGAGTATCTGAATTAGCAAATTTTGAGGCAGCTCAGGCATACCTTGCAGACAACATGCTCGGTCTTTGTCAGAAACTTGCAGTAGCACAGCGCAGGGGTTTCCACGCTGTGGTTACCGTGGCACCATTGCTATGGGGGACCACTGGCAGCCAGCCCAGTGCAGAGCCCAGCTGCAGGACATGCCCCAGCTTCCCCAGTTTCTTGGCAGACTGACTAAATCTTGCAGGTGTGTTTAATGGCATTGGCGTGCCCAGCCCACTCTTCTGACCGTGTGACCTTTTAACACCTTCAATCCAATGGTACAGTTTATCACATTTTATTTTAGGCCACCATCTCCCAGGGCTCTGGAGAGCACAGTCTCTGGTGGGATCCCCCGACAGTGAGGAAGCAGTGGCAACATCTCTCTCCTGCCCTGGAAGCACCGTGACTGAGATGAAAAGGATCAATTCAAGCATTCCCTCCAGTGGTGTTTGTTTCCTCCGTTGACCAGCATGTGTGCTGAGCACTTGCTCTGCCTGCTCCAGCCGTTTGTCAGCCTCTCCTAGCTCGGGAGGGAGGGTGAGGTGGATCAGTCCCCTGCCCTGCACTGTATCTCCATCCCTATGAAGCCTATGGTATTTCTCTCAAATCTGGAGGACTCGGTCACTCCCATCAGGTCAGAAAGGAGATCATGTTATAAGGATTTTGCCAAAACCAAGCAGTGCTAGGTGAGGTCTACAAGCTCCTACTAAGAAACCGACTTTGCGGTTTGCCGTTGCTCTCTGCTTTTGTGGTATTTGTACGGGTGCAGTGGAGACCGACCAGCTTTGTTCTGCTTCCTCTGTGGTGGGTGTGAGAAGCCATGCAAGCTGCAAGGCAGCAGTAGTATAGCTCTCCATTCACAAACCCCAGCTTCATTGCAGAAAGGCCTACTAAAATCAAATGGGCTGACTAAATTAGACTCTTTCAGTGTGGACTAGGGAAAAGTGGGAGTCTATTTTAATGTCAAGGAAGAATAAAATCTTTCCATATGAAATTGTTATCTCCAGAGAGAGGTGATGATTAGGGCACTAAGTGAATCAACAGCAGAAGTAATGTCACAGTGCCGTGAAATGTGGCAATACCTCGTTACTGGGCAATAATGTTTCGGTTAATGTCAGCAACACAGAACATTAGCAAGAATTAGGAAAACTGATTAATTGGAAACAACTTTTCTTCCAAGGCAAAGTACCTGATCTCCAGTGCGAGACAATCTACTGGGAGATAATAGCTAGAAGCTGTGTACTATAGGCAGATGAAAAAAGGGCAGTGAACCATGATGGAGGGAAAGTTGCCTTTCCATCTGGAGTTATTAACTGAAGAAAATATAGAGTAAGGCACCTAGAAGTAAACGTAGATTTCCATTTTATTAACCTTCTCAGACAGTATGCTTCT